>JARFYF010000112.1:47477501-47488275 GCA_030265395.1 Rhina ancylostomus | reverse complement strand
GATCCAGAAGATTAAGGCACATAGGATCCATGGTAGATTGGATTCAAAATTGACTAGGTCATAGAAGTCAGAGGGCAGCAGTGGAAGAGTACTATTCTAATTGGAGGTCTGTGACCAGTGGTGTTCCACAACATCAGTGCTTTGTGATTTGGATGAAAATGTTGGTGGGCTGATGAATAAGTTTGCAGATGCCACAAAAACTGGTAGTGTTGTGGATGGTGAAGAAGGTTGTCAAAGGATTCAGAAAATATAGGCCGGTTGGAAATGTGAACAGAGAAATGGCAGATGGAGTTTAATCCAGACGAGTGTGAGATGTTGCCTTTTTGGAGGTCAAATATAAGGGTAAAGTATACAATAAGTGGCAGGACCCTTAAGAGCATTGATGTACACAGTAATCCTGCGGCACAGGTCCATAGCACCCTAAAACTGGCAACAAAAATAGACAGTGAGTAAAAAAGGCATATGGCAGACTTGCCTTCATTGGTCAGGACATTGAGTATAAATGCTGGGAACTCATGTTACAACAGTATAAAACTTTGGTTAGGCTACATATGAAGTATTGTGTGCAGTTCTGGTTGCCCCTTTACAGAAATGATGTGGAGACTTTGGAGATAGTGCAGAAGAGGTTCGCCAGAATGTTGCCAGGATATGAGTTTATCAGCAGAGGGAGAGGTTGGACAAAGCTGGAGTGTCAGGGACTGAGGGGCAACCTGATAGAAGTTTATAAAATTATGGTAGACATAGATAGGGTAGATGGTTAAAGTCTTGTTCCTGGCTGAAAATGTCAAATACTAGAAGGCAGAGGTTTGAGGTGATGGAGGAAAGTTTAAGGGAGATTCACTAAGCAAGATTTTTTACACAGGGAGTTGTAAGTGCCTGGAATGCACATCCAGGGGAGTTGGTGGAACCAGATACGACAGCACTATTTAAGAGGCAATTAGACAGACACTTGAACAGGCAGGGAATGGAGGGATGTAGACCATGTGCAGACAGATAGGATTAGTCTGGATTGGCATTATTGTTGGCACAGCGCTGTGAGCTGAAGGGCCTGTTCCTGTTCTGCACTGTTCTATGTTCTATGTTCAACATGTGTTTTACTTACAAATATAAACAGAAAGGACAACATCCCCTGTGCTGGGACATAAATTTCTGTTGTTTCATCATACCAAAGACATGGAAGATCTATTTCTATTTTCCTGGGCTTGATTTGAACAAGGTAATAATTGCTTATGGGGAGCAGGGAGATGACCTTTATCTGGATTCATTGAGGTCAGCTCATTTAAATAATTATCTCTGTGCCTTTTCCACAATCGTGGGCAAGTTAATGACTGTAAACGGGCAGGGATTAGAGAGGGCAGCTCATCTCATGTTCTTTTTCTGTCCGCTGTTATAATGGAGTCTTGCCAAAGGCTTAGAGATGAAGCCGTCCTCTTCAGCCAGAACAATTGAGTGTCATAAGTGAGATCTATATCTGGAGCAGAATGGCCATTAGGCCCAACAAATTAATGCTGACTCCATCATGAGCAAATAGCCAAGGTATGATTGTCTGCAGCCTTGCATAAAGAAAAATGACTAATATTGCATTTAAATCTGACTAATTTGTTGCCAAGGAATTTATCACTTGCACCCATGTTGTTTAACACCTGTTGTCTGAACAGGTGTATTTGAGAATGTAAATAAAGGGGAACCAGTGGATGTACCATATCTGGATTTTTAAAAGGCATTTGAAAGTGTTACAGTGAGGTTGGGGAAACTTATCAACATAGATAGTGGGTGAGTTAAAAGAGACAAACTAGAAAGAACGAATAAATGGGTTGGTTCCTGGTTGTAACTTGCGAGGTTCCACAGGGTTAAGAATTAGGACATCAGCCATTCACAACTGTTATTAATGCTTTAGATGAAATGACAGAGTGAAATGTATCTGGTGGGGAAGTGAACTGTGGGGAAGGCATGGAGAGCCTCCTGATGAATATGGACAAGTTTATCAAGTGGGCAAGAAGACAGGAGATGGAACATAATGTGGGAAAAAGGTTATGCACTTTGGTGGAAGGAATACTCTCTGAAAGGTGGGAAACAAGTTATCAACAGCATCGTAGTGAAGATCCATATAAAGGGCATCTTGGAGTACAGAAATTCACCACAAAGATCATTGGAAAGTAATAAGATAATAAAAAAAACTGCTATTTTTAAAAGTTTCAAAAGTCAAAAAAGTTACTTTGAAAATAAACATTTTAAAGATTAATATCTATCAGTCACATGTACATCGAAACACACAGTAAAATGCATCTTTGCGTAGTGTTGGGGGGGGCAGCCCGCTAGTGTCGCCACACTTCTAGTGCCAACGTGGCATGCCCACACCTTCCTAACCCGTACGTCTTTGGAGTGTGGGAGGAAACTGGAGCACCTGGAAGAAATCCACATAGTTATGGGAAGAACGTACAAACTCCTTGCAGACAACGACTGGAATTGAACCCGGGTTGCTGGTGCTGTAATAGCATTACAAGAACTGTGCCTGCCCCTACAAGCCAGATGAAGATGTCTGGTTCTAATGGGCAAGGAATAAGAATAAGAAATATTGTAGAACATGTTGTCATAAAAACAAGGAGTTTGCTACAAATGAGGAATGTTTATTAAGTTTATAAATACTCTCAGGTCAGGGTGTAGACCTCTTAAATGGTAGGGGTGAATGATAGTGGGGAGAGGTAATGAGGGTAAAAAGAAAAATAGGGAAGCCTATTTTGGTACCTGAAAAATCTGTTCCTGTTTAACTAGTTCAGTGAAGCAGACTCACAAAATATGTATATGCATTTGGGTGCACCAGTTGTGCAATGGGGCCTTCTACTTTTAAGTTTGTGTCTGCAATCACTTTAATTTGGTACTGCTCTGACTGAGCACAGCCTGGCTGGCTGGAATATAACTTCAGTGACTCATAGCTATGTAAACAGGATGCCTTTGAATTCCTTTTCATCTCTGATGTTGTCAATTACTTACAAGGAAATATGTAGACAGGGGCCAGGCAGGTGGAATGGAAGTTTTATCGCCCTATTGTTTAGCAAGTGAGAAAAGACTCACTGTTCATCTGCTGTTAGAAATAGTCAATATTGATCACTAGACCGTTAAATGACTTTCTCCACTTGTGAACTTTGAAATCTACCTAGCAGAAGGCAAGGGAAGGAACAGAACTGGGGGATGGAGGCAACTTTCATCCTTCTCATCAGAGATGTTTGATTTCACAAGTGCAGATAATCTTTCAAGAAAATCAGCAAAACTGTGTTCAGAAACCCACTTGTGACTGGCAGTTGAATTCAGTTGTGAAAAATGCCATTTTGATCATTCTTTCTTTATGTTTGCAATTCACAGTGCTTTTGGTCCAACTATCTCACTCTTCTGTGCTTTCTGGAACAGACAGGAACATTCTGTGACTACCCAATTTCAGAGAGATACTCTACAGTATGGAAACTGGTTCAAGTCAGGTAGATGAGGTGGTGAAGAAGGCATAAGGCATGTCTGCCTTCATAGGTCGTGGTATAGAATATAGAAGTTGTGATATTGGGACGTTGTCTTGGAACTTTACAAAATACTGGTTAAACATCACTTGGAGTACTGTGTGCAGTTCTGGTCACCACACTATAGGAAGGATGTGGTTGCGCTGTAGAGAGTACAGAGGAGATTCACCAAGATGTTCCTTGGAATGGAGGACTTTAGTTATGGGGAAAGATTGGATAGGCTGGGCTTGTTTCCCCTGGAGCAAAGGAGTCTGAGGGGTGACCTGATAGAGGTATATAAAATTATAAGGGGTATAGATAGAGTAAATAGACTGAATCTTTTTCTGATGGTAGGGGTATCAAAAACGAAAGGGGATAGTTTTATGATGAGAGGAAGGAGTTTTAAAAACGATTTGAGGGGAAAGCTTTTTACACAGAGAGTGGTTGACATCTGGAACTTGCGGTCTGAGGAATTGGTGGAGTTGGTTGCAACACCTACATTTAAGAGACATTTAGACAGGCACATAATTAGGCAAGGCATAGAAGGACGTGAAACTAATGCAGGCATCTGGGATTAGTGTAGGTGGGCATGGGTGTAATGGGCCAAAGAGCCTGTTTCTGTGCCGTACAACTCTATGACTGTGATTCCAGGTTTAAGTGTGATTGAAAAATAACTTTTTTATTGTTTTGCAGTGGGACTAAATTTAAGTAGAGTTTTGCACTGAAGTGAATTTTCTATTTGCCCTAAGCTCAGTTATCTTCACATTATATTGAATTGCAATTTATTTCCTAGGATGTATGGACTGTCAGTGTAATTTGGCCATCCATTGATGAGGTAATGTGTGTGACTTGCAGTGAGCTGATCAGCAGAGGAAGAAATGTGGTGGTCACACACTGGCCAAGGCTACTTGATTATGCTTATGTCTCAGTTCACAGGAAGTGTTCACCTATCTGTTGGCATGAGAGATATGTGAAAAGATACCCAAACTTCCCCACACAATCAGTGCACAGTAACAGTCATGAAGCATTGTCACTAACTATGGTTTACGGGATGTTATCAATTAATGAATTTTAACCATGGTCAATCCTCCAGAATCTTGGAATTCAAAACCAAAAGGGATAAAATAGGCCATAAAGTACTCTGAATGCATGAAAGGAATTTGTTGATTTACTCAGAATTACAGTACTTTGGTCCAATGAAACCTGCAGAGTGCAGCATTTTTACAGGGCTAAGCAAGGAAGTATGAAGAACAATGGAAATGATAAATGATGTGATGGGCAGGGTGCTTGTGTTGAACAGACAGGTCTTCTGTACATCGACTGCACATTTAAATATTTAAAGGGGTGGCCAATACAAACGGCTGAATATCTTTAGGAAATGAATAACCTGTCAGGTGTATTTGAAGAGGGGAACAGAATGAAGGCATGTTTACTGATGCACTTTGCCTCAGCCTGAACTATATTTTCCCTGTTGATGAAATATATCTCATTTGAACAAAGAAAAGTATCATCCTCCTAATATATATGTTATGATTATCACAACATCAGGCTTTGTACCTTAGAATAGTGTTATTCCTTCCCAAATGCAAGCCCATTTTACGCAGCCAATTGCCACTTTTAAGAATGAGAACTATGTGTTTCATATTTCGTGCGCACTTTAATTTTGTGCTCTGGGATTATTCAGATTGTTTAATAGCTGTATTATTTCACAAAACAAATCTTTCAACATGATAGACTTCCATCATGCTGTATTGAAAGAGTGTTATTGAAAAAAATGTGCTGCTTAGAAGTAAAGTTGATCCATCTTGTATTATGCAAACTTCCACTGAGCATTTCAGTCTATTACTGACAGTTGTCAGCTAGTTTTACTGAAAGAGGTGCATTCTATAGGCATATTTTAGGGGTACATTTGACTTGGAATGTAAGTTGTTATGTATTTCTTTGAATTTAAATTGTCGATCCTCATATTTAAATCCCTCACCTCTGTAATCTCACCCAGCTCCATTAGCTTCTGATTTATTTCTGCTCCCCAAGTTCTGACCGAAATGTGAAATTAGACCTACTTACCCTTACAATTCACCATGGACAACTATACTTCAGTTGCCCAGGTCCAAGACTTGGAATTCCTCTCCTAAATCTCATTGACTTTCGACCTCTTTCCTCCTTTAAGACTTCCCTACAATCTAACTCTCTGACCAAGATTTTGGTCATCTGCCCTAATTTTCTCTGATGTGGCTCAGTGTCAAATTTAATTTGATACTCTTGTGAACTGAGAACTAATTATCTGAAGTTATAAATCAGTCATCACCCAGATGGTAAAAAAGAAGCAGTAATTGGGACATTTTGCTATATTAGGGATGTTATATAAGGTGCAAGTTGTTGTTGTTGATGATGTGATAATATGTGCCAACATTACAATATTCCAAAATGTAGCAGATACAAAGGAAAGCTATAGAAAATGCACAATTTACAAGGGTCTTAGGAGTCTATTGCATGATTTTAATAAATTGAGAACACAGAAATTGAGAACTGTATTGTTCATTCTTATTAAGGAACAACTAAGGATGTAAAATATCTGGGTCTTTTACATCCATGGTTTTGCGATGTATTAATTCCACAGTGTACTCAGATCACTTTAGGCAGTGGATGCTGTTCAGCCCATTACTGCCTCATCCTTCTACAATATCAGCCCCAGTGACTTCTATTCCGGTATCCAATGATGTCTGAAATGACTGCAGTGTTCTAACTTCAACAGCTCATCCTGGCAATCACTTCCAGCTCTTCATCATCCTCTGTATGAAGGAATACTTTGTGACAACAGCCCTCAACTTGCCTTTCACAGCCCTCCTTCACTGTGCCCTCAAGTTATCTGGAAGTTTTTAACTTCTGTGAATAATTCATAAAAATGCTTTTTCTTTCTGAGTTAAAGTTCTAAGACTGTTCTAAAAGGAGAACTTTGTGCAGATAGAATCATAAACTTACGGAACTTTCTTTGAAATAATAGGTTCATTGGAACTCTGTTTCCCCACCTGTTATCATAATATAAAATTCAAATATAAAGGTTCCTGATCTATAAGTCCTGAACTAATTGCAAGCTCAAAAGGAAATATTTTCCCATTTCATTTATGCCTCTCAGTTTTTTTCTGTGAACTTCCAGTGAAATGCTGTTCAAATTCTAATAAATGTGCATCAGATCCCACTTCTGTGAACATTTTGCAGCAAACTGGGTAAAATTTGACATGCTGATTCATGTTGTCACAGTGTCACATTGTTGAAATAAACACAAGGAGTTCTGATGAAGAGTCTTTGACCTGAAATGTTCACTCTGTTTCTCAGTCCACAGATGACCTGCTGAGTATTCCCTAGCACTTTCTGTTCTTGTTCATAATTCCAGCATCTGCATTTTTTTAATTTCAATAAAACAGAGCATATATTTCATATATAATAAAGCCATAAAATGCAAGAAACACTGATCAGATCAGGCAGCATCTGTGGAAAGAGAAACAGAGTTAATGTTTCAGTTCAAAGACCCTATGTTAGAATTAATGTTTCTCTATTTCCCCTCCATAGATGCCTCATGACCTGCTGAATATCCTCAGAAGGTTCTGCTTTATATTTCAGATTTCCAGCATCTTCAGTTACTTGCTTTTCAGAACAAGGACTCCTCTACTTTCCAGATCTTATACGTTGACATGAGAACAACCAGTCTCAGCATCTCATTCAAACTCCAATACATCATCGGTCTGGGCGTACTCAGATTTCTGGAACTGGGTACGATTCCACATCCTTCTAACTCAGATGTGCTACCAACCCTGCCAGTTTAGGATGCCCATTGGTAGAAGTGAGGCAGAATATAGAATGGGAAATATTGGAGATAGAAGAGATTTTCCCTTGTTCTTTTGCACATACAGGTAAATAATCACTCTTGCAACCAGCTCACTTTCCAGTGGCGGAAGCAGTATCAACTCTGGTTGCTTGAACTTTCTCCTCAGTTTTGCCCTTGAGGCTGTGGTGCTACAAAATCACCTTCCAGACTATTTCTTTCAATTGCATTTTATTTTCACTAAATCTATAGTTAGGGCAGGCAGGTGTGGTGCCTAATTCATAGGTTTTGTTGTTTTGACACCGTAGATAAAACTACCCTGGAACAAACAATTTATTGTAGCTACCTTGCCTGTGTTGGTTTGATTCACAGGACCGATATTACCTTGTGAGTCTCCTGAGTTATGCAGCCCCTATGAATGATTGCAGAGAGAAATTTGCTCAGCACACAGGTCCAAACCACACTGGAATTATGTAGGAATGGTGAGCTCTGGACTTTGCTGAATTTTAGACATTCTTACCTGGGCCCTTCAGCTATTTTGATATTTCCTTAAACATAGAAGGAGGCCATTTGGACCATTGAGTCTCTGCTAGCTCTCTGAGCAAGCCCATCAGTTCCATTCCCCAGCAACCTAGTCTCTCCCACATCCTCCATCAACTCCACCCTGAGTTTCCTTCCACCCATCTAATTTACAATAGCCATTTAACCTGTCAACATGTCTTTGGAAAGTGAGAGGAAACTCTGGAGCTTCTGGGGAAAACCCACACAGTCACAGGGAGAGCATGCAAACTCTGAGGAGGGCCTTGGAAGTTGGGTTTAGTGATTTGGAAAGAGGAAACAAGACATTACTTGTGGTAAGTAATTATGAAGGAGTGGAGAGCCAGGAGTGGGGGCAAGAAAGTACTAGTGCAATGATCAGGTTGTTTGGAGGGGCTGCAGTGGGTGGTGGATTTAATAAGGAATCAGAAACAATACTATTCTCCTCCTGGTCCTGCATTCAGGTGATAGTCATACAAATTTTCTTTGTTAATCCTGTGCTCCCTCAAGGCCACATGTAGATCTGGTTTCCTAGACATACATGGCCTGGCACTTTGCATAATCATAGAAAAACAGTTTGGTAACAGCCTTTAGTCCCCTTAGTTGTATATACAAATGGCAGAAAGCCAATCTCTAGCATGGGCCTTTGATGCCTGTTCCAGTAAAACTTGGGTCACTGTCCCTATTGAGAATAGGCCACCTTGAATGCTTTTGTCCCTATTTGGTATTTGTATTGGTTTATTATTGTCACTTGTACTGAGGTAGGGTGAAAAACTTGTCTTGCATACCGGCAGCAACAACATTGAATTTTTAGACTAGGATCTCTGAGACTGTGTTGAAATCGAAACAACCCACTTTAGCTCTTAAGGCCATGTCTTCGCTTTCCTTGATGAATGTGGGTATTAGTATAAAATGGCTTGATGTTCTCTTTTTCAATACAGCAGCTGTGTCTGCTTTTTAATGTGATCTATTATTGCTCATAAATGCTACTTATTATGTTTCTGAAAGGGATTTTAATAAAAACAAGCAGAGTTCAGTTGACAAATCAACTCTTGTTGTTGAAATCCCGTTGGTACAACAACCCTAGGGCAAAACAGAAGTCAATCAAATCTTTTTAATCTTACCAGATGTCAAATTGAAGAAAACAAAAATGTTTCTGGGGAATAATTCACATAAAACTTATCTGGGCTATAAAATTAAATGATTACTAACCAAGTGTGAGATTATTAGAGAGAAGTTAATGTAATGGACTTGAAATTGCTCAAAGCTTTGCTAACTAATATGTTGTGCAGCATCTTCCTTCTTTTATACCCTTGTTACCTTACATTGGAAATTTGGAAGCAATTTCATGCTGGTCTGAAGAAGAGATATAAAGACTGCTTAAAAGTGACACACAAATATAAAGCAAAATAAGTGTCCTTGCCTTGTCCAAGAAAAAAAAGTGTGGAGAAAAACTGTCCTTGAAGGTACCTTCTTGTGTAAGGTCATAGCAATACTGGTACTGAGGAGGCCTCCCTCAGCATCAAGGCCCTGCTCCTGTTGTTTCCAGAATTCACCATTTATTTATCCTGAACAAAAGTAGTGTTCACTGGTCACCAGAGACCTCACAATATAAACATTAGATGCTGTCCTGACCATCCTCTCCCTTCTCTCACCATCCCACCCTTTCCTGACCTATTCTCCTTTCCCTTTGCTGACGCTCTTTCTTCTCAAATCTTTACCCATTTCCTGACTCGCTGCTCTTTCTTGATCACATCCTTCACATTTCCTGACTCTTTTTATCTCTTTCCACTTTCTTAAACTCCATTTTTCCATTTTCCGACTCCTTCTCCTCCTTTACTATCTCCCTCTTCCTTTCCCTGTATCTCTTGCTACCCCCATTCTAATCCTGACTAGTATTATCCCCATTCTTCACACCCCACACCTCATTCCTTAGACTCTCTCCCTCTCCCATTTCCTGACCCACTCTCTCTTTCTGCATTTCCCTTACTACGACACTTCATATTCCGCCTGGGTAGTCTACAACGCAATAGGATGAACACTGAATTCTCCCGTTTCACGTAACCCACACCCCCTGTTTTCCTCTCTCTCTCCTTCTGATTCATCCAGCTTCTTTCACAACTGGTTCCATCTGCCAATCATCCTTCCCCTCTTTGGTTTCACTTATCACCTTCCTTACTTATCAGATTCCTCTTGTGTCTCCACTTATCGCCTTCCAGTCTCTGTCTGCCTATTTCTTCCCATTTCTTAAGTGTTTTCTGTTTGTTGAATCACTTCCCTTTCCACTACACCCCTCACACTTTTTCAATCCCTATTTTTCTGACTCCATTATAATAAGGCACAGTTGGCAACCTGAAAATATAAGCATTTGGTTATGGCACCTCCTGAAGCCTTTGCAAAAGAACTAGGATGTAACCTTTTGTAAACTTGCACTTGCACTACCATTTCCCCTTGTCCTGGATGCAGGCTTCATGCCCTTGTGACTCAATATAACCAGATCCTACACCTGCATTACCCTCTAAATAACAGACAGTGGTGGTATCTGCACTGGTGGTGGCAAGTGTGAAATCAACTAATACTGAGTGTTTCTTATTCTATTTCCCTAAGACCCAGAAAATTACCATTCAGCCCATTGAGTCTATGCTGGCTCTCAGAGCAAACTCATCAATTCCATTCCCCCTGTAATCTATTCTCTTTCACTTCCCCAACTATTGATTCTCCTGCCATCCACCTCCACCAGAGACAAGTTACAGCAGCCAATTAACTTCCAATATGTCTGTGGGATGTAGAGGGAAAGCGACCTAGAGGAAACCTGTGCAGTCACAGGAAAAAAATACAAACTCCACATTGACTGTTCCTTCTTATTGTTTCAATGCTGCCTGGTTAGGTTACCGAACTTGGGCGTCTGAAAGGAAAATGGACAGTGGTT
>JARFYF010000112.1:47343936-47354197 GCA_030265395.1 Rhina ancylostomus | reverse complement strand
GAGATCATGGCTTATCTTTTATCTCCACGTCGATTTCCTGCACTAAATTTTTTAAATTTTGAATTTTAAATTTTATTTACAGCATGGTAACAGGCTCTTCTGGCCCAATGAGTCTGTGCCGCCCATTTTAAACCCCATGTTAACCTACCCGTACATCTTTGGAATGTGGGAAGAAACCGGAGCACCTGGAGGAAACCCATGCAGACACAGGAGAATGTACAGACTCCTTACAGACAGTGACGGGAATCGAACCCCGATTGCTGGTGCTGTAATAGCATTGCACTAACTGCTACGCTACCGTGCCTAACTCCATATCCCTTGCGAGAAACAAAGTGCTGGAGGAACTCAGTAGGTCAGGCAGCACCTGTGGAGGAAAATGAACAGTTGACATTTCAGGTCGAGACCCTTCGTCAGTCCAGATGAAGGGTCTGGACATGAGACCCTTCATCTCTTTGAGTATCTTCATCTGGATTGATGAAGAGTCTCGACCCAAAAGGTCAACTGCCCATTTCCCTCCACAGATGCTGCCTAACCTACTGAATTCCACCAGTGGTTTGTTTTTTGCTCCAGATTTCAGCATCTGCTGTCTCTTATATCCCCATATCCCTTGATTCCTTTAATGCACCAAATATACTGATCTCTGTTTTAAATTAATGACCGAGCCTCCACAGGACTTTGGGTAGAGAATTCCAAAAATTCACCCTCCTCTGGGGAAGGAATTCCTTTTCAACTCCACCCTGAATGACTGGCACCTGAGGTTGAGATTGTGACCTCAAGTTCTGGACACCTCAGCCAGAGGAACCACTCTCCCCAACATCACACCCTCATGCACCTTTAGAATTTTACATGTTCCAGTGAGATCAGTTCTTGTTCTTGGAAAGCTCAGGCTGTATAACATTCCCAGCCCAGGAATCAATATAGTGAACTAAGTCAAGTCAAGTTGTCAAGTTGAGTTTATTGTCACATGCACAAGTACGGTGAGGTGTGGGTACAATGAAAAACTTGTTTGCAAGCAACAGCACAGGCACGTAGGTTCAGACAACCCACAGAATATAAATTATATATAAATTATACAAGACAGTGAAAAGAGAATCAGTGTTATTTTTCTGTGGTGATTTTTTTTAATAAGTGAATAATATCGTTCGAATGAAACATACATATCACCCTTTCTAAAGACAAAGTGGAAAATTCTGGAAGCACTTGATAGGTTGGAATTTGTGGAGACAGCAGGCAGGTTATTGTTTGGGTTCATCCTACATCAGTACACCTGAACCCTCACCCTGCCTGACTGATCTGGTGAATATTTTAGGATTTGGTTCAGATCTGCAGCACTTAGTGTTCCTTTTTCCCTGTATTCATTTGAAAGACTACCTTAAGCTGCAGGAAGCAATAAGAAATAATTTGTTTGAAAGAACAAAATAAGCTATCATGCCCTTTTTATCAATATATAGGCTTGATTCTGATACACAGCAGCTTATGTACTTGTCAGAAACTCTACCCTCCACCAGGTTGTTGGAGAAGGACTCTTCAACTGTATTAGAACATAGAATGTAGAACCTACAACGCAGGAACAGGCCCTTTGCCCCACAATGTCTGCACTGAACATGATGCCAAATTAAACTAAATCTCTTCTGCCTGTACATATAGTGATAGCGTCATATAGCATGGAAACAGGCCCTTCTGCCCAACTCGTGCATGCCAACAAGGTCCATGCTCCTCCATCCCCTGCATATTCATGTGTCTATCTAAAAGCATCTTAAATGCCACTATTGTATCTGCTTGCATCACCACCCCGGCAACCCGTTCCAGGCACCCACCACCTTCTGTGCAAAAAACTTGTCCTGCACATCTTATTTAAACATTCCCCCTCTCACCTTAAATGCATGCCCTCCAGTACTTGACATTCCTACCCTGGGAAAAAGCCTCTGATTATCTACCCTATCTATGCCTCTCATAATTTTCTAAAGTTCTATCAGGTCTCCCCCCTCAGCCTCTGATGCTCCTGTGCATCCCACTAGAACAGAACCATGTCAATGCCGGGAGTTAAACCCAGAGCCTAAACTCAGAGCAGCTGTTAAACTATCTTCAGGTGCCACACCCCACCAACCAGCCGGTAAAATGGTGTGAGTTACGGAAGCTGAAAAACCCCTCTAACAATCCATGATAAATCACTTGCCGGCTAGCATTAGGATAGTTATGCCAAAGAAACTGCATTCATGTCACACCCTGAATCTCCACTGGTCACACAAGTGACAGCAGATGTTGGAATGTGGAGCATCACCTAAAACGCTGTAGGAACTCAGAGGCTCAGGCAGCATCTGTGAAGGGAAATGAACAGTTGATGTTTCAGGTTGAGATCCCCATCTGGACTCAAAGACAGAGGGGAGATAGTCAGTGTAAAGAGGTGGAGGGAAGGGGTGGAGCAAGAGTTGCAAGTGATAGGTGGATCCAGGTGAGGAGGGGTGATAGGCAGATGGGGGAGGGAAGAGTGGGAATAGCGACAGAGACTGGGAGGTGATAGGTGGAGGTGACAAAGGGCTGCAGACGATGGGATGTGATAGGAGAGGAAGGTGGAGCATGGAATCAAGTGAGGGAGGAGGGGTGGGCAGGGGGGAACAGTGGGTAGAGTGGAACCAGTGGGAGGACTGTGCGGGTGATGGGCAGATGGAGAGGGTGGAGGAGGGGAAAGAAGTCATTGACATCTGGAGCTCCCAGTTGCCAGCATTTTAATTCTCCTCCCCATTCCCACACTGACATGTTTGTCCTCAGCCTGCTTTACTGGCAGGGTGAGGCAAAAACACAAACTAGAGTAACAGCACCACATATTCCATCTGGGTGGTCTACAACCTGACGGCATGAACACTGAATTCTCCAACTTCTGGTGAATTGTTCCCTCTCTGTCCTTTTCGCTCTCTTCCTGATCTACCCAGTCCATTGGTTTGCCTGAGAAGCCTTTCACCATTCCCTAAGAACAACAAACCACCTTATTCCCAGATAAATAGAGCACTTGGGTATGATACCTATGGTACAACTTATTGATTATTTTAAACAGACTTAAATATAATGCCATTGATTTGCATTTGACTTTCGTCTATTTAAAAAGAGATTGTTTCTGTTCAACTTCCTGTGTGACAATTTCAGGATTAAATTTAAATCTTTATTCTTCCTGCCATTTCACCAGGGAAACAGGTATGCCAGAACTTGAGGAACTGTGTTTGTTTCTCTGAGAGAAACGTAAAAGGAAATTTTAAGGGAGGTGTTGAAAATTTTGAAGGGTGTGTATGGAGTTAATCGGGAGGAAGCTTCCATCAGCAGGAGGACCTGTAACCAGAGGACACAGATTTAAGGTGACTGGCAGGAGTAACAGAGGGAGAGCAGGAGACTTTACATCATGAGTTACTCTGTTTTGGAGCACTGAAGAAACAAACTCAGTGGCAACTTTGAAAAGGGAATTGGCTTCTGTGTATTAGGAAAGGTTTGGAAGTCTAGGGGAGAGTGGGCAAGTCTTCCGAAGCACTCTGTGCCAGACAGCTTTCTTCTGCATCCTACAGTCCTCTGACTCTCTCTTTCTGTCTGCAGGCTCAGCTGGATTTCTTCAGTTTCACATGATTTCCTTTCCATGATAGGTAACTGGCCGCCATCTCTGATGTGATGTGCCGGGCATTTTCTCTTCATCAACTCCAGCACTCTACATTCAGAACAATTTTCTGCATGGGCCTGGCTTGATGTACTGGCTCTGAGTGAGTTCATAAACTTTCCTCTTTGGGTAATAGCCCTCGGTGAAATGAAACAAAATCCCACCCTAAACTACAACCTTTAAGATGCAATTTTATTTGATAGCTTCACCTGTTGAGACTTTTTTCCCTTCCTTCTCTCTGTCTGTTTTACACTCTGTACACTTTCCAGCTCAACACATCTCTACAACCATGGCCTTGGTCAATGATCCAAGGTGAAAAGCACCTCGGAACATTGGTGTCTGGGACAATTTCCCCCAGCCCTACTTATTCCCTTTCAATAACCATGTGATCTGTGACATATCACAGTTTAAACAGGACCACCTAAAGATTCACACCTTGGAAGGAACAATTGCAATACTTGATGAGTGAGTGAGGGAGCTTGTCCTTCACTAAATGTATAGAGAATGGTTGTGTGGGTTGGGGTAGGAATTACAGAATAATTATTTTCCAATGTTGCAGTCATGATATCACTCTGTTAGAAATGATCAATTTCAAGGCCACCTAACTCCGTCCTCTCTCAGATGGATTACAGAAGAACCCAGATCTCATTGTTGTTTTGAATGAAGTTTGGTTCAGCAAATTTAATTGCCATTTCAGCAGATTTATTTGCCATTTCAGCAAATTCAGCAGCCATTTTGCCATTGCTAATAATGGGCTGAAAGGCTGGCTAGTCAGGATCTATTTTATGACTGCACTAAATGAAGACATTATTAGTGAGGATATAGAAAAATTCTTGTGCTCTTCACATCTGAACATTTACTTTAACCATCAGAACATATAGGTCTTGGTTTAACATCTTATCCTCCCTCAGAATCATTTGATTTAATTTAAATTACACTGGGACAATAACCTTTTGACTTAGTACAAAATATAGCCTTCCCCTTGCTTGGCATATCCTAGGTTATATGTGGAAAATGCCCAGATCGTCAAGTCACTTCAATAACAAACAAGCTGCAGATGCTGGAAGTGGGAAATAGAAATAGAAAATGCTGGAAACAGATCAGATCAGGCAGCATCAATGGGAAGAGAAACAGATTTAATGTTTGAGGCTGAAAACCCTTCATCAAAAATCATCTTATAAAGGGCCTTCCTACATATGTGCTCTGACCTGCTGAATATATCCAGGATCTTCTGTTTTTGTTTCAGGTCCTCTGACTGTGAAGTCTTTTTTATAGTTTAACAGTGCACATTAATTATAATAATTCAAGCTAAATGTAGGACTGTTATCTATATTTTTTAAAAGATTCAGTTTGCTTTTTGTTTTGAATTTAGGTAGAGAAAATGTAAATTGCAAAGTTGTTTTGATCATAAAATCAAGAAGGTTACAGTCCTAAAGGAGACTACGTGGTCAATTTTGACTTTCTGCGTCTTCTGCTGCGCTGCATTTCCTTGTTCTTTTTCAGCATATTTTCTCCCTTTTAAACATTTGTCCGATTCACTTTTGAAAGTTGTAATTGAATCCACCTCCAACACATTTACATGTTGTACCTTCTAGACTGGCATGACAATAAATAATATCGGGTAGTTGGTGTTAATGTATTTGTTTTTTTTTGGCACTTAAAACACAGCCAGTGTCTTCTCCAGAAAAAGTGAGGAAAAAAACTGAATTCTTTTTGGTCAAGCACAAAAGAATAGAAAGTCATTGTTTTCATGGGTCGGTGAGATTGTAACAAAGAGTGAAGGTGAGTTCTCACAACTTGCAGTGAAGTGAATTATCAGTGCACTGTATCAATCTGCCAAGTGCTTGGCTTGTCATGCACTTCAAGTTTCAAGAATGGAACTGCTAAGTTCATTGAAGCTTTGTGATTGGTCAGTTCTCCACATTTCCCTGGCCTCGAACCATGTAGAACTCACTGGCAATTTCCTTTTGTATTTAACCACAGGCTGAGAACAAGCTTTCTTGTCCCATTCCACTCAGAGCAATACTTCTCTGGACCAGTCACAAGATCAGTCAGTTGTTCAACAGGAAATGAACAACTGAACCATAGATAGCCCATTCCTCTTATAAAAGATCAAGATTCAACAGCCTGCA
This sequence comes from Rhina ancylostomus, assembly GCA_030265395.1. Taxonomy (NCBI): domain Eukaryota; kingdom Metazoa; phylum Chordata; class Chondrichthyes; order Rhinopristiformes; family Rhinidae; genus Rhina; species Rhina ancylostomus. Next base: position 47,348,428 of record JARFYF010000112.1, on the reverse strand, counting down.
GAATTTGTGCTTCTGTGTTTGGCAGACTTGTTTTCTGATTTACTTGCAGACCAAGCATCAAGTCAGAAGGTACAATGATGTAGATGTGTCCGAATGTAACAACCTTGTTTTCACGTACAAAGTTAATTCATTAAGGTTGTTAACTTAAGTGACAAAAGAATCAATAATTTGAAGTGACCCCTGTCGCTTCCCCCACTTCTTCCCTCCCCTCCATTTCCAATTTCATTGACCAATTCACATTTTCTCCAAATTAGAACAAATAGCACAGAGAAAGGGCTGTCCATTTGCAAACTTGGTTTCCCTGATGGGGATTAATGTTTCTTGACAAGCAGAGAAATCTGCACTTTTACAAGGAACAAGAAGAAAACCAACTGAAACACAGCTGTTTCATGCCTGGGTTAAATCGGCCAAACTTAAAGTGCAGCATACCTTTTTTGGACAAGACTGGGAAATGCCATTGGGACCCAAACTTGGTTACCCTGATTTGAATTCGACTTTAACTCTGGCAGTATGCCAAGGCCCTAATTATAGTTGCGAAATTTGGCATTCAGGCACTTAAAAATAATTTGCAGTCACATAATCATTTCCTGGTGTTTCATGATTTGCAAAAGGGAGGAGAAAAGTTGCAGGTGTACCTTACTTAGCTCTGCCAATTACTCCCAGTCCCAGGCTCTGGTATCTGTCATTACCATCTTTGTTGTACCATTACTTTAACACAAACAGTAACCTATTCTGGGCCAACGCCAGCATCACAATAACACAGCGAGTGATTTGGTCTGAGTACACCCAACATAGAACTAGACAGAATTTAAAGCTCACAAACAGATCGTTCAGGAATTCTTGCTGAGATCATCAATCGGTGGGATTAGTGAAGCAACCTTGAAGACTTGTACTCAGAAGTATTGAATCTGAGGGATCTCCTCCCAAGGTTGTACATTGAAGAGTGTTTGAGATCATTTGACAATCAATAACAACAGCAAAGGTAACTGGACCAAAATAAGAAAAGGCATTACTCTGTAAATGAAGTCCTTGTAAATGTAATTTACAGTACAGAAACAGCCCTTTCAGCCCAGCAGATTGGGGCCACATTTATGCTTCTCATGAGCCTCCCCACTCTCAAATTCACCCTATATTATATTCACATCCTTCTGCCTGTCCCTTACTGATTTAACCTCCTCTTAAATGCTTTCATCTCACATACCAGTTGAGTTATCAAGCTTTACCTTCTAACAACTCTCTGGGTAAAGAGATTTTTCATGAGTTCCTTATTATGAATATTGGTGACCTACCAAAGAATTATTGCACAGGGGAAGGCCATTCATCCCACTGGGTTTGCACCGATTCACTACCAAAACAACTCACAAGTTCCAGCTCCTACCCCCTCAGCCCCTTCTCCATAGCCTTTCAGATTATTCCTCACCACATATCTCCCCAATTCCCTCCTGACGACCACCTTGGAACCTGCCTCCACCACACCTGCAGGTTCCACCCAACGTCAAGGAGCATGAGGATCCAGCCCCATGGAAAGTCTGCTCAGCCACAATGCCAGCATAAAAGCCAATGCAAAATAAAGAATGCTAGCTCAGGATTTAAATATCCTGGCCATTCACTCTCACATTATCTTTGCAAACCTCTTCACAATTTTAAAGACATCTATAGGGTCAACCCTTCTTACTTCTGTTTGAAAGAAACGAGACTCAGGATGTTCAGATTTCTCAAAATGTTTCATCATTATAAATCATATGTCTACTTACTCCTATTGCCATTTATATTATGAATATTAATACTGTGCCCAGTATTCTTAAATTTAAGCTAAACTGGATACTCAATCAGTTTTATATAATTTTTTTACTTTTCTATTAAATTCCTTTAGAAAAACTCCCCACTGCTTTGTATGCGTTTGCAGGAAAAGAGTTCATAATTTCATCTGTACACAAGCCATGTTCTAAAAAGGTTTGCAGATGTTAAAAATTATTTACATTTCTGTGCCACATGATTGGTTACTGGTTATAGGTAACCCCATGGTGTGGAACACTTTGATATGTGCATCTACTTTAGGAATGTTCTTGATTTCAAGTAGGCTGCTGAGATGGAACATGGACACTTTTCCAATGACCAGAAGAATTAACACTTAAATAAACAGCTGGGGCGGATCAGGAGTGAGTTTGTTGAGGCACTGAGTTGTTGTGATTTGGAACTTTCTGCCTGCAGAGGCAGTGGAAGCAGACTCATAAGTCTCTTTTAAATAAAATTGATTGGGAAAGAAGGTGTATAGAGAGCAGATGAGACAAATTGAATAGCACCAACATGATGGACCAAATGGCAACCTATTGTGCTTTGAGATTCCAAGATCACCTGGCAAATTTCCTGTCTTCTTTCTTGAACTTTTAGCATGAACTTACATTTGGCACAAGTAACAAAGCAGAGTGGTTTATTCATCATGTCATCAGGTAATAATGCATATGAATGAAGAGTACCATTGAGATAGTTTGAGGGTGCAAACTAACTCAATTCTTCACATAAGGCCTGGTGTCTCCACTTATCTGCATTCATTCTACCATCAGACAAACTGACCCAAAAGATTGAGGAATTTCAGGTGTAACTATATGTGTAATGCAAATCAAGCTTCTTCAATCTTTTGTATTTGCTTAAAGGCATTGAACTATAAGTAGACCATGCCCATAACCCAATTCAATCAACCATTATTTGAAGTTTTTGCAGAATCATTCTGATTCAGAATAATTTATTAACAAGATTAAGACATATAGATTGGACTAGAGAAAAAAGAAAGGAAAATATTTAGTTTTTATTTATCTTCATGTTTTTAAAATCTGTAACATTAATATTCTTATATTTCACTATTATAAAGCTAATTTTTCAGTGGAGACTGTCTTTCCCAGTAATTATCATTTATAATACCAGTAAAAACTCACTCATGAATGCACTGGTCCTAACTTTTATAAACATGTTTAAACTGAAACTAATAGGTAATTGCTTCAACTTGATTCTGTTGCTAAAGACCCCAATGCCAACACATTAACAAAGACCAAAAGATTACAGAGAAAGATCTCCAGTAGCAGCTTCTGAATTTCTATGTTTAATTTAATTTGTGCAAAGAGCAAAAGTTGCTGTCTAATTGATCCTGTAATTGCAGTGAGTGCTGTTAGCCCCAGTGTTAACATTACAGCAAAATCAGAGTAATTATCATTTAGTTCAGCAGCACCCCAGTCCATTAGAATAATGTTTAAATTTGGGGCTGAAATGAATCTGGTGGAATACAATTGCAGAAGTGACATGTATTGGTTTTAAATTTTCTTCATTTCAAACATATAAAAAATGGCTTCTCTGCTGGGAACCTTATACAAAATGTGTAAAAGATAAAGGAAGAGGGATCTTATACAAAATGTTAATACATTGCCACATTAAATTAGACAATGTTTTTAATGGCTGGTGTATGTTAAACAGTGTTTTTGGATTTACTTCATTTGAGAACACAGACTGTATTGGCTGATGAGAAGGTATCTGTTCTCTTCAAATCAGATAACTCTGCATGTTCCTGAGACCAAGACCTAGTTACAACACAGCATGTCACAGAATTCAGCTGTGCAAGTAGCTGTAATTACACACGGCTGAATTTTGATTGCACAAATTGTCCTTGGCTTATCAAAGGGTGAGATGTCTCAGCGAAAGCTGATAAGCTGCTGAGCCACATGGGGTGAATATGATTTTTTTCACGAATGCATGAATTTATTTTGATATGTTGGTAATTCTCATTTTTGTTTATCTTCAACTCTTGTCTCATTCCCTTCCCCCACTTTATTTCTCTCCACCAGTGGCATGTCACAAAGCAATTGTATAGTGACTCCATTAATCCTACATTTCCAAGATAGTATCACAGGGATAGTGTGCTTTGACAGAAATTAATTTATCTTGACAACAGGCTTAAAGACTGGGGTCTGGGGATCACTTGCAAGTTCCTCAAAAGGCCATTTAAAGTAATACAACAATAAACAGAAAGCTGATAGTGGCTGCTGCTCCTGTGGGGACCACACAGAACAGTAAGTGAAACTGGTCATGCTGTGCATTGAGAATGGCACTAAAACCCAGGGACATGCTAAGATCTGCTGCTCTGTGATCCAAGAATAGCATGGATGAATGAATTAACTGAGTGCTATTCATGATACATTAGTAGATTAGCGAAGACAAATGACAAGATGTGCTCAGTGCCATTTAAAGTATATCACAAAGAGTTCCCCTTGAAATATTACTTGATTGCAGCCAGGCTTTGGGCAACAAACTGATCTATTAGATCTTTACTGCTTTCCTTTCTTCCGGCAATGCTATCAGCTCTATTTCTCTGGGTTCTTCGTCTCACCTGACACTTTAATATGAACATCAACCTTTACCACCTCCTGCTACCTACCAACAGGACAATGTTGTGAAATGGAAGAAGGAAGGTGAATTACAAGGTGGAGGAAGGCTGTTGTTTTAT
>JARFYF010000112.1:47315408-47328812 GCA_030265395.1 Rhina ancylostomus | reverse complement strand
TGTTACCACCAGAACAGGTACCACCCCTCCACCAACCACTCTGTAGCACTTTCACCAATATCTCACATTGATCCAGTTATGAAATAGTTCTTTTAACTGAGCTCTCAGAGCATTTTTTAAAAATATATATTAATTTAAGCACTGTGGGCTTCGCAGGCTGAGCCAGCATTTAATTGCTCATCCCTAGCTGCTCTTGAAAAGATGGTGTTGAGATGCCTTATTAAACCACTATTGTCCTTGAGATCTGGGTATGTACAAAATTCTGTTAGGGAAGGAGTTCCATTAGATAAATCCACTTCCTATTGCCTTCATATTCACTATATCCAAGTATTCTGCATGAGTTCTTCCACATGTTTGTTTCACAATTCCATTGGCATCACTACCCAGTGTCCTCATTTCATGCAACCTTGGTTGGTATAATTCATAGCATCTGCAATGAATGAGTCCCTTCACTTAACATGTATTCATAAATTAGCAATCCATGTTTACCAATAAATGGGGCTAGTATTTAGATTATTGCATACGTGATCTTGGTGCACTTTCATATCCATGTACAAATCCTAAACATATCCATGTTGTTCCAGAAGCTTCTTTAAACATGGTTGTAGTATATTTATGCTAACTGTATTTTTCCAATCCATTCTCAATTCCTTCAGTCAATCATTCCATTGCAAGCTTGGTCCATTCACATAATTAGTTATTATAATGGGTAGCCTTAACCATTATAGAGGACGACACGTTCCATTTGTTCTAATGTTTTCAATTTTAATGTGCTTCTTCTCAACAGCACCTTACTACTTCTGATTACACAAGACCTTTTGCATGATGGAACAGTCAGTGGCTGTGACAATATCTATAATGTCTTGGTCAGTAATTATTAATTTTGAATCATCTTTGTCTCTGGTGCTCCCCACATTGCACAACTGCCTAAATGATGCATAAATTCCCATGTTTTTTTAAACTATACAGGCTGTCCTCAGGTTATGAGTGGGTTCCATTTTTGTTTTTACAGACGTTCATCAGCTTATTTTGTCCATCAGTCAGAAATACATAAAATCACTCGAAATGGCAACCATACCTCCACAGCATTGTAATTAATGGCATCAAAAGCACATAAATCTGAAGCAAAAGAAAAATTGCTGAAATTTGAGAGAGGAAACTTGTTCTGTCGTTTGTAGAAATGAACGTATGTATGCACTTCAGCCTTTTGAATTGAAGAATATTGTTTGTAAGTACAAGTGTCCATAAAGTCAGGCAGTAATAACCCAGGGACCACTTGTTGCTATTACGCTTCTGTTGGACACTGCCTGACTATCGCTACTTTAGCTTTGGATTCATACTCTTTCTATTTGTTCACAAAAGCCATGTGTCCTTCCTTTCTGCAGTTAGACAGATCTTATTGCTTTGAATCGACTCACTTGCCCTGAATAATTCCAACAGCATCAGTAGCAGCATTGTCACAACTACCAAGATTTTTAGTGCAACCAGTCTGGGTCGAGTTAACCATTTCTCACTTAATGCTAGTCACAATTAATCATGGCTTTCTCAGACGCACTACCCCACTGCAGCTATAAACAAAGTTTTAACACTGCATAGTACACAAGACAAAAAGAGCTCAAACAAGATGTGTCCAGTTTACTCAAAGTTTCTCTTTGAATTAATACTTTGGTCATGAATATCGTGATTATAAACAAAAACAGTAATATGTGACAATTTGTCAGAAATGATGCCACATGTGTCTCCATAAATGTACCTGCCTCTTGCAGGACACTGGCTACTGGGAGAAACAGACAATCAGATCTGCATTAATTGCACCATGCCAACACAGCAGCAGAAATTTTCCCAGCTGCCATTTTCAAATATTCATTAAGTGTTATACTATTTTGGATAATAAGATTTCACATAAATTGAACTTTGTCACCCATTTCTTGCAACCAGCCAGTCTTTTTTTTCCTCCCTTAAAACATTAAAAGCTACAGGTACATAGAGTGTGTGGTTTTTTTCCCAAAAGAAAGGAAGTTCTGACAGCATCAATTCATCGTACTAGACTTTTGCAACATGACTGGACAATGATATGAAAAATGATTTTATAAGTCCAGGACTGCCACTTCTGGACTACCATATTAAATGAAGCACCGGAAATAAGCTTCAAAATTTTCAGTACACCAGATAAGATAAAAATACAGTGACATAACTAAGCTTTTATCTCATCTAGAAGGCGTGTTAGAGTGATATCGTAGATTCATAGAACTTGCCAGTACCTGCAGGATATCTAAATCTACAACATCCTGACATGAATGATGTTACAGGATCCTTGTTCATGTCAGCCTCTATCTATCTCCATTTGATTTTGTGTTCCACATGCTCTTCCCTATCAATTTTTTGACTGAAAGGTGACTACCAAAACCAAAAAAAATGGAAGCAATGAGTCCAAGGATATACTGTAATTGGTTTGCAATAAAGCAAAGTCAGTAACAGAAAGATCTCATAATCAGGTGCATCTCAGAATTCATCAGAAATTCATAAAGATATTAAATAAAGCTCCTTGGCTTGTAGAAGAATCCACAAACATTTTCCTGTTCATCAAGAGTGACACAGAAAATGTTTCAGTTGGTATTTTAGTGAAAGAATCAGGCCTGCAGCCGATAACTGATCAGCATCTCCCCAATCTGCAGCGTTGGCACTTTTTGATTTTGCATGGAAGACAAACTCTAATTTTGTTTGCTATGATTAAGGTCCTCGAAGAAGCATTTCTTATCACACTTTAGATTATCATGCTTTGGTTAAAGGACTGGAATGTGCTTCATGAACAGTGTGTCTTGATGAAAAACAGCACAAGATTATACATTTTTGTTGAAAATATCCAATGATGTGATCTACAGATCCTGAATCTTCTATGTGCATTTTCTGAGGAGCAACCTTCAATAATGGTGGTGGAGGCAGATACAACAGGGTCTTTTAAGAGACTGTTGGATAGGTACATGGAGCTGAGAAAAAGAGGGCTATGGGTAAGCCTTGTAATTTTTAGTGTAGGGACACGTTCGGCACAATTTTGTGGGCCGAAGGGCCTGAATTGTGTTTTTCTATGTTTGTGTCTGCAAATAGTCACAAACATTTAAAAACACGGACAGCTTTGACAAGAGGTGAGCCTCAGGCTATAGCCTCAGCTGGATTCATTCCTCTCACTCTGAAACATAACTGGAGTTATATATACACAAGAAATGTCATTGTTGATGTAGGTGAAACTCAGTGTCTTAATGTATAGAATTTACTGAATTCAATATAATAAAATAACCTTTCCAAATGGAAATTGGTTGTTTATAAGACACTGATTTTGGGTTTCTTGGTGTACAATTACCACTGCAGTGATACTAATTATTCTGCTCACCAATAATATCAGCTAGTACATTGCTTATGCTTGCTATAGTTTAAATTTAAATACAGACATATTTGACATGACTGGATATTTTTAAAAAACATGGTCAACCTGCCAGCTTCTGATGCAAAAGTACTGGCTTCATTGTTTTCATTGTCAATTCAATTCTAATTGTTTAGTTTCAAAATATGTGTCCATCCACTAAAATTACTGTTATCAGTAAGGTTAACCTCTGTTTCCTCATGATAGATCCATGGGTTGGAGTCTTTGAGGTGCTTGTATTTGTCATTTCCATTAATTGTGAAGCATAGCCCTGTTAAAATCCCTCCACTGCCACTCTCAACAGGGCCCTGGTGTTGATAGCTTGAAATGGTTGAAAACAGCTTCCAGGTGGCTGAAAACTTCAGAAATGCTGCTTTTCATTGATTGTGGTTACAATGCATTGGCTTGAAGGCAAAAAGCAGATAAAGCTTTTGAGACCCAGACTTGAATATGACTGGGTGACTTTGTATCATAGCTATACTGTGCTTCATCTGCCAATTTGAAGCCAACATTGCATCTCACTTATTTCTGTAAATGAACTTTGTGACCAATTAAACATGCAAATATTTTGTCTACACTTTTTTGCCTTTAATACTCTCTGCCTTGTCAGAGTGCATATAACAAGCAAAAAAACCAGGCAGAGGTCAAACTTATAAGGGGAAGGAAACGACTGTCTCGAAATAGAGCCTTCAGTCAAATATTGAAAATTGTGCAGGAATGTCCCACATGCAACTTCCAGATGTCCAACTTAATCTGAAATGAGTATTGAATGTTTTTTGGATTGTAAGAAAGTTAATTGAATTTCTATCAACAATTAATTTCAGGCTACTTATCAGCTGGGTGTCAGCTTGGTTCCCTTGTTATACTTTTGCCTTCTAGCCAAAAGTTTGAAGGCTCAAATTGCATTGACGATTCAACAAAATTATTGGTGTAGAGGTGTGCTCCAATGTCTGAGGTGCTGACTTTCATAGTAGATGTTATACTGTAGCCTTATCGACCTGCTCAAATGAACAGAGAAGACACTGTGTCACAATTCAATGTGGCAAAAGACCCATGCCTGACTTCAAACTAATACGGTTAACTTCAAGGGCACTCACAGTCATCAAGTCATAGAACATGGAAACAGGCCTCAGTCAGGAATATCCCCTTCAATAATTACCAACATCAACACAGGGTTACAGATGGGTGTGTACATGTTGACCCCATAATGATAAAGATTATCTCTTACAACACAAAAGGGAGCCTTTCTGTCCATAAGATCCATTCTGGCTTCACACAAAGTAATCTTATCAATCCCATTTTCCCCCTCTCCTTATTTTCTTGCAGCCCTACAACTTATTCTTTCTCACTCATGCCTATCAACTGCCCTTTGATTCCTTTGCCACTGACCTAAGGAGTGATTTACAATAGCCAGTTAACCTCCCAGCACTCCCAGCCTTCGGGATGTGGCAGGTAAACCGGACCATCCAGGGGAAACCTATTTGGTCACAGGGAGTCCATGCAAACTCCACACAGGCAGCACCAGTTCAGAATTGAATCTGGGTCACTGGAGCTTGGAGGCAGCAGAACCACCTGCTGTACCATCTGGATGCTGTTTTTCCAATTGTCATGCAATTACGAATGATTGTTTTTGACAGTTAAACATATTGACTGCCCTTTCCCTGCCTTTCCCCATCACTAGAAGAAGTTGAATACATACGTCCTGCTGTCAGTCACTATGCTGACTCGAATGTGATTACTCCACCAGAAATGCCATTGGATAATATCATTGGCTGTGTACCACTCCCTACGAGCATTGCAGGGCTCCTTGGACACAGGACAATATGGTCTCCACAGTGGTTTGCCACCTAGGTAAGTACTTACTTCCCTCCAATCTTCTGTACTGATCTGCATCACCCATGGTTCCCCAGCCTGCAATCTGTGGTATCCCTACACACCCACCCCATAATCCACAAACCCCACTCCATGTGGTGCCTGCCCCATTTACTTTTTCGCCCAACACCCTCTGGAAACCCATAAAGTGTAGAACGATCCACCCCCAATCACTTGTGAAATGCCAGTCTCCTGCTTCTGATTACTTCCTCTCCTCCTTACTAACACACTTCCTCCTTCACAATTATGTTCAACCACCACCATCCCCACACCTCAAATGCAAAACCCTGCTCTCATGATCCTACCTCAACTGGCCCCTCACCCTTAGAGGGATATAGGACAAACGCGGACAAAAGGGACTAGCTTAATTAGGCACAGAAGAGACTGCAGATGCTGAAATCTGGAGCAACACACAAAGCACTGGAGGAACTTAGTGGGTCAGGCAGCACCTATGGAGAGAAATGGACAGTCAATGTCCATTGAATGTCCAGAAGAATGTCCATTGAATGTCCAATGTCCAGAAGAAAGTGTCTTCTGTCTCCATTTTGCTGCTCTACTGTGAAGTTTGCCTACTTTGAGGTATGCCTACTTTGAAGAAGATTTCCTCCTCTCTTCGACTGGAGTTCTGTGAGAACCGATCTCACTACTCGCCCTCTGTGATCTCTCCTCAGTCCTGATGAAGGGTCTCAACCCGAAATGTCAACTGTCCATTTCCCTCCATAGATGTTGCCTGACCCATTGAGTTCCTCCGGCACTTTGTGTGTGGTTTAGATGGGCGCCTTGATTGGCATTAACGAGTTGGGCCAAAGGGCCTGTTGCTGTGCTGTATTACTTGGTTCTGCAGCAAAGTTGTGGCTTCTGAGGTGACTGATGAGGCCAATGTGGGGACCATGGACTCTTCCACAGTTGGGGCAGGAGGTGGGTAATGGGCAGTTTGGGAGATGGTGTATTCCTTACATTGTTTATGTTACCTTTCTGTGGCCTTGAAATTCTCAGCACCATCCCAAATGGTCCTTCTCCACTTTGAGTGGGATGGGATGGAGGTTCCCAAGAAGCTGTTGGGGTAATGCATCTTCTCAAGAAAAGCTTGACAATAATAAGGAAGAAATTTTAGCATAACAAACTTATCAAATGTGCAATAAAAAGCATCATGACACATTGCCGAGCTGAAGCACCACCATAAGAAGGATTTATACCTCTCTGGGCAGGCAACAATTGGTCCGCTATTTAGATCATGTGAGTTGAGCACAAATGTGTTGGGGTCCTGAAAAGCTCGCAGGCAGCCTCAGGCAAGTGGTCACATGATGGGGAAGCAGGAAGTGCTGGAGGAATGAAGGAATGTTAAGCTGCAATCAAAGTTCCCTTGTAGTTATTTAACGTACAGTTTAACCTCATGAAGGAGAACTTGTTATGTCTCATAGATCATAAATGTAAATTTTGCTTATGCTCACCTGGAGAGTGTGAAATGGATTAAAGTGAGGGAAACAGACTTAAGAACTTGACCTTTGTTGGGTAACAGTCACCAGCTTGGCTCAAGTGTTGCTGGCAGTGGGAAGAACACTAATGTGATAATCTAAAAATCATTGCAACATGATTAAAAAGCATTTACTTGTACTGGCCCCATGACTGTTTCCAAACGAAAAATTTACCTATTCTCGGATTTCCAATGAAGTAGGTTGAACCTTTAAAGAAAAGCAATTGTTTCTGGCTCATTTGAGAAACTTAACCCTTTCCAGGAGATTTTTACATTCCCTTTTCCTGCTGTGGTCAATATTTAGTACCAGATATGCTGATACCAGACAAGTTTTAGCATTCTTAAAAGTTGATGTGCTGTCCTGTAGTTGGTATTAAAGAAATAAAAAAATTGCATTGTACTTTTACCACTGGATGGAGTCATTCACTGACTTTAAAAACCTTTCATATGTTTATTCCTTTTTTTGGATCTGGATGTCATTTATTTCTCACTCCTTATTGTCCTTCAGAAGAGGAGCTATTTCCTTGAACCTTTGAAAAAACCATTTGTAAAACTGTTCCTAACCCCAGATACAGTCTGTGTAGAGCTTGCACACTCTTCCTTGGACTATGTGGGTTTCCCCCAGGTTCTTCAGTTTCCTTGCACGTTCAAAAGACACGTGGGTTAACTGGTAAATTACCCAGTAGTGCAGTGGCAAAAAAAAACCAAAGTGGAGTTGATTAGTTGCAGCACTACAGGGAATTCCAGAGAGGAGAATAGGATTGATAGGACTGCTCCATCATGGACTGAACTGACCCAATGGGCCAAATGGCCTCTTCTGTGTCACAGTAAGCACCCTACCTGCCCATTGCTGATCTGGTGTCACCATTGTGGCTAATACCATCATGATTCTACATAGTCAGACCTTGTACCGTGGCCAGGCATTGGGTGATGTAAATCTGCCCATGGAACCCCTGGAGATAAACTTTAACAACTCCCAAATCCAGCTAGGCCTCGTTTACAATCAGAAATCATTGAATTGTTTAAAACTTTAAAAATAAATCATGTTAATATTTTTAGGATCCAGATGTTCCCCACTCCTAATTTCTCTTGAGAAGGTGGTGGTTAGCTGCCTTTTAGAAGCACTACATTCCCTGTAGTGAACTGGCTTCCGCTGTGTTGTTAGGTGCAGAGTTCCAGGGTTTATATCTAGTGATGATAAAGAAAGAGCAATATCCTTCTGAGTCTGGATGATGCATGACCTGAAGGGAACCTGCAAGTGGTGGTGTTCCCATGCACCTGTTGCCCTTGTTGGCAGAGGCTGGGACTTAGATGCCCTGGAATTAGCCCATCATTATCTGCAGTGCATTTTGCAGATGGCACATACTGCACCCGAGGTACATTGATGGTGGAAGGTGCGAACAAGTGACAGTTCAATGAGCTGTTTTGTCCTGGGTGAGGTGGAGATTTTTGAGTGCTCTTTGGATGGTTTTTGAGTACTCATCAGGGAAATAGAGGGTATTCTGTCATAGTCCAGACTTTCAGGCAGTTTCAAGGTTTTCAGCGTGTCAGGACGTGAGTGACATTCTAAAGGATAGCCAGCCTCGGAGCTGCTTTTGTAGCCAAAGCACTTACATGGACATAGAATCATAGAGTCACAGAGTCATACAGCACAGAAAGAGCCCATTGGCCCAAATGGTCCATGCCAAACAAGATTCCCGTCTCAGCTCGTCCCATATGCATGCATTGGTCCCATATCCCTTTAAACCTTTCCAATCCACATACATGTCCAAATACCTTTTAAATATTGTTAATGTACCTGCCTTAACCACTTCCTCCAGCAGCTCATTCCATATAAATGACCACTCTCTAGGTGAAAAAGTTGCCCCTCAGGTTCCTATTAAGTCTCTCCCCTCTCACCTTCAACCTATGCCCTCTCGTTCTTGATTCCCCAGCTCTGGGAAAAGGATTATGCGCATTTACCCTGTCTATGCCCCTCATAATTTTATACACCTCTATAAGATTACCCCCTAGTTCTCCTATGCTTCAATGAAAGATGTTCTACCCTGCTCAGCCTCTCTCCATAACTCAGTCCCTCGAGTTCCAGCAACATCCTTGTGAACATCCTTTGCACTCTTTCTAGCTTAATGGAATCTTTCCTATAGCAGGGTGACCAAAACTGAACACAATGTTCCAAATGTGGCCTCATCAGCATCTTGTACAACTGCAACATAATATCCTGACTTCTATACATAGTGCGCTGATTGATGAAGGCCAGTATGCCAAAAGTCTTCTTTACCACCCCGTCTACCTGTGATGCAGTCCAGTTCAGCTTCTGGTCAGTGATGGCCCTCAGGAGAATACTGTGATGGTTATACCACTGATTGTCAAAGGTATATGTTTAAGCTCTCTTGTTAGACATGGTCATTCTTGGCAATTGAGTGGTTGAATCTTAATTGCCTTTTATCAACCTTTGCTTGAATGTGGCCTTGATCTTGTTTCCTGCAGGCATAGACTGCTTTATTTTCTGACATAATGCAAAATGGACTTGAACGTTGTGTAATCATCAGTGAACATTCCACTTCTGACCTGATGCGGAAAGAAGTCATTGATTAAGGTGCTAAAGATGGTTGAGCCTAATACCCTGTCCAAGTAACTGCTCTGAAGAACTCCTGCAATGATGCCTGTGGCTGGGAAGATTAATCTCCAACAAGCACAACCATCTTGTCACAACCACTGAAATGTTTTTCCTTTGATATGCATTGACATCAGTTTCACTAGGGCTCTTTGGTGCCACACTTGGTCAAATACCACCTTGATGTTGAGCACAGTCACTCTCACCCCATCTCTGCAATTCACCTCTTTGCTCCCTGATTGTACTGAGGCCTTGATATAGTTTGGAGCCAGATAGTTTTCACTAAATCCAAATTGGATAAGTGCTATTTATTACACTGTCACCAACATTGTTCATCACTTTGCTGGATAAAGACATAAAACAACCTCAGAGAAATACTGGAGGACCAAGGGACAAGAGCAAGTGAGGATATAAAAGAAATTAGTTCTGGTAAAGAAATACAATTAAAGAATTTAATGAGCTTGAAAACATAAATCCAAAAGACGTGACAATCTATATCTCAGAGGTTTGAAAGAAGTGTGAGATAATAGATACTCTGGTTATCACCTTCCAAATTCTATTGATTCAGAAGTGTTTCCTGCAGTTTGGAGTGGAGCAAAAGTGGCCCCATTGTTTAAGAGGGAGAGTGGAAACATCAAACAACCAATCTGTTATAATAGTTATAGGGTCACACTGTGCTCTTTGGCCCACCACATACATACTAACTATTATACCTATTTACACTAATCCCAGTTCCCCACATTAGATCTGTAGCCTTCTGTACCTTGCCTATTCACTGCTTGTCTAAATGCCTCTTAAATATTGATACTGTTCTTGCCTCCACAGCTTCCTCTGGCAGCTCTTTCCCAATATCAACTGCCTCTGTGTGAAAAACTTCCCCTCTGATCCCCTTGTCTTTGTTATTTGGGAACATGGTGAAATCTGTTCAAAAAACATGCTATCAAGACCCTTACAAAATAAGATGACTTAGCAGAGGCTTGAATTCCTCGAGACTTTAGCAGACTGAGAGGTGACTTCATTGAAACATACAACTTTCTTAGAGTACATTCTTGGAGGTAGATCAGGGAGAATGAGGGGCCTAGGGGTCACAGTATCAAAATAAGGGGTAAGATTGAAGTGAGGAGGAATATCCTCACACAGAGAATGTTGTCTTTGGAATTTTCTACCCTAGAATCCTGTGAAGTTTGAACTATCAATGAGATGGATCCCAGGCCACTGAGAGGCAAGGCAAGGAGGTCTGCAGGTTCAGACATTAGGTGTATGTGTTTGGCTGAGGATCCAATGGTGAAAAGCTACCATCCATGGAATTATGTCTGAACTCCTCTAATTCCATTCAAAACAGCAATGAATAGGTTTCTAGATATTAAAATGGGGATAGGTCAGGGAAATCGTGTTGATATGAAAGATCAACCATGGTCTTGTTGAATGGTTCAATGGGCTTGGGGAGTAAATAATTAACTTCTGCTCCTGTTTCATATGTTCTTATATTATGTTTGTTTATAGTTAATAGACTGAATATGTGGTAATTACCTTCTTTTTGTGGAAAGGGCATATATGGGCAATCTAGGATATTGCCAACAGATGCCAATGTTGCAATTGTACTGAAATAACTTGAATAGAGGTGCTGTTCATTCCTCAGCTAATAAAAGAGAACTGGTAGATGTACTGCATTCAGATTTACAGAACACATTTGTTCAGAAAGCTTATTGTGAAAAAGCTTGATGCAAGAGGTAACAAATTGGCATTGAGAGAAGGTTGGCTAACAGGAAATCAAGATGTGACATAATGTGATCCTTTTCTGATTGGCATGTACTTGCAGATATTAGTGCCGGGACTCAAATGTTTATGTAAATGATCTGGATGAAAACACCAAAGATATGGCTTCTACATTTAATGAATAGGTAGAGAGTAAACTGTGAAGAGGTCATAGGTAAAAGTTATCCAGATAGGCTAGGTGGGTGGGCAAAGATCTGGAAAATGGAGTCCAATGTGGGGAAATGTGAAATTGTCCATATTGGCATGAAAGAGGAAAGAAGAAGCATATTATCCAAATGTGGAGAGATGACAGCTCTGAGCTACAGAGGGATATTGATCAATCCCACTTTTCCAAGTGTTGATCAATCCTGCCCTTCAGAATACTTTCCAATAATTTTCCTACCATGGATGTTATGCTTACTAGTTTGAAATTACCTGGCTTATCCTCCTGCCCTTCTTGAACAAAACTACTGTTCTGCTGCTCTCCAATTATCTGGCATTTCACCTGTGACCAGCATAAATTAAAAAGTTTCTGTCAGGCTCCCAATATTTAGGTGGGATTCTGATTTAGAGGTGTTCAGTTATAATCCCATGGATGGTAACTTCGCACCATTGGATCCTCAGCCAAACACATATATCAAATGTCTGAATCTACAGGTACATTTCCCTTGCCTCTCAGTGGACTGGAATCCATCTCATCAGGCCCTGGGGATTTGTAATCTTTAACCTGCTCAGACATTTTATGATAACATATTCCAGAATTTCACTGTCCCTCTCCCTGAAATCACTGATTATAATATCCTTGCCTTTGGTGAATGCAGATGAGGAGGATTAATTTAAGACCTCTGGTTCCATACAAAGATCCGAATGGTCCTCCCCCTGCCTGATTACTCTTAGCCTTATTTATTAAGTACTTCAGGATTTTCTTTCATCTTGTCTTCCAGCAAAATTTTTTGCCCTCTTCTTTAAAGTACCCTTCACACTTTCTATCCTGCTCATGAGTCTTCCCTGTGTTAAGTTCTCTATACCTGCCATATACTTTTTTTCCCTCTATTCAACCATTAACATGTAATATTCCTTGGATATCATGTCCTTACTGAGCACCCTTATTGCAATACAGTGGCCCTGAACTTTCAGTACTTGTCTCTTTATTTAAGTAAGGATGCTAATGTGTTGGAAGCACTTCTTATTCCTCACTCGACTATTACCTGGAATGGCAAGCTGTCAAATGAGGAAAGGTTGGACAGTCTAGGGTTGTATCCACTGGAGTGTAGAAGAGTGAGAGAGGCCTTGATTGAAGCATATAAGATTCTGCAGTATAATGATAGGATGGATGTAGAGAGGATATTGTGGGAAAAGCTCAAATTACTGGTCACTGTTTACAAATAAGAGGTTGCACATTTAAGGCAGAGATGAGATGGCAATTTTTTTCTCACACAGTGAACTGTTGGAACACTCTTCCTCAAGGAGCAGTGGAAGTAGAGTCCCTAAATATTTGTATGGTAGAGATAAATAGACTCTTGATAAGCAAGTAGGTGAAAAGTAACTGCGGGTAGACAGGAATGTGGAATTGAGTTTACAATCTCATTAAATGGCTGAGAAGGCTCAGGGAACCAAGTGGCCTGCTCCCAATTTGTAAGTTTGCATGTTGTCAGCTCCTGTGGATGTCTGGGCATTCAATTTCCTCAGCTTTCTCCTGATATTATGTGGAGTGAATTGAATTGGCTGAAGACTGGTTTCTGTTAGGGAGAAACTGTGCTGGGTTACCACTCGGCACATCTGGTTGTAATTGGTTGCAAATATTTCAGCCTTGACTTTGGCACTTATGTGCAAGGCTTCCCCATAGATAAGGACAGAGTTTTGCCTGGTGCCTCCTCCTTCCATTAGCTATTTGATTATCCACCATCGTTCATGACCTGATGTAGTGGGACTGCAGAGCTTTGGTCCAGTGTGTTGATTGTGGGATTGCTTGGCTCTGTCCAAACCTTGGTAATTGGTTTGTTATTATCACATGTACCAAGATACAGTGAAAAGCTTTGTTTGCATGTCATCCAGACAGATCATTCCATACATATGCCTGAATTAGAGGGCATGGGCTATATGGAGAAGTTGGAGAAACTTGGGTTGCTTTCTCTGGAGTGACGGAGGCTGAGGGGAGACCTGATTGAACCTCATAAGATCATGAGAGGCATAGATAGAATAGAGAGCTAGTACCTTTTTCCCAGGGTCAAAATGTCAAATACTAGAGGGCATGCATTTAAGGTGAGAGGG
>JARFYF010000112.1:46903586-46914337 GCA_030265395.1 Rhina ancylostomus | reverse complement strand
CTCTCCCTCTCTCATTTTTCCTTCTCTCAGGCTGAAACTGAGAGAGCACATTAAATCCAGCCCTCTACTTGGCGAGCCAAAGGAGGGGGATCAGGTTCACAAGGAGCTGTCCTCCGGATGTGGCAAACACCACCATGTGTTTAGTGCTTGATGAATTAAAAGAATGCTGCCAACTTAATTACACTGTAACCCTTCTATAAAGGAAGGGCAGAGCTGATTAACCAGAGAATAATTGGAGACTGATTGATGGCTCTCTCCCTCAGTGCTAAAGGCTGTATATATAATTATTCCGCCCCGAGCCTAATTTTGTGCCACCACTGCTGGCACGTTTGTCATCAGCAGTAATGTATGCTCTCAGCATTAAAGTATTATGGATTGAGCCTGAGGTTACGAGGGCTGGGTTGTGGGGGGTGGGTAGTGGGACGCTTGGAAACTGCAAGGAAACAGCTCAATGTCCCCTAGCCATGTCACCTGCAAACAACTAGTCATCAGCAAGTCAGAATGCCAAACAAAGCTTAAAGCAGTTTGCTGGTGCTTTTGTTTTCAGTGTTAGAATGAACATCTACATTAAATAGATATGTTGTGTTTCACATAGTGCACGTTCAAAGAAATTATCTTTTAGTGAATATAATATCAATCGAATGCCTGGTATATCTTCAGGCTTTATGCATTACCTATTTATTGAAAATGACACATTATAATCCCATAGCAAAACTGCAAAACAAATTTGAATCCAGTTGTTTCCTTTTAACTTAATATTTCCATAACAGAATGCTTGCAATAGATATTCCATAAGTTAATCAAGGAGTCAATTCAGAAATTGGCACGACAATAAAAAAATAATCGGAATTCTTTGTTAATATTTGGAGATAACTATGAATTTGCATCAGATGATATTATATTGATGGATCATGGAAATTTATTTGAGGTGTTCTTTCGTACAAAATGCCAGTCTCTATCAGTTTCCCTGTGTTGGTCCAGAGTACTCTGGAATGATAGGTTGAACTCCTTGGCACTTCTGCAAGTAACACAGGGCTGGATCCGGGAAGAAGAGAGGGGGGCATTATGACTGATATTTTTTATTCTCTTTGAATATTTTAATTTATTATTTAATGTACTATTGAATATGTTGTTGATTGGACCTTAGGCTTGGAAGTAAACCTTCAGGAATGTTGTTAACCCTTACAGCCAGGTCACCTGGCACTCAGGGCATGTTGTGTGATCTCAGTGTACTGGTTGGTGGGCAGGCACAGATTCAATTTCTGTTTATTGACTCTGGATCTAAAACCATTGGCAATTGGACTGAAGCAAAATTCTAAAACGGGGGAGGAAAAGAGTCAACTACTTACACTAGAGGCAATTTACAGCAGCCAATTAACTGGCCAGTTTGTTTTGGGATGTGGGAGGAAACTGGAGCACTCAGGGGAAACCCACACCATCACTGGGTAAGTGTGCACACTCCACGCAGACAGCAGCCAAAGGTCAGGATTGAACCTGGGTTGCTGGAGCTGGGAAGCAGCTGTGTTCTGTTCTGCCATTCTGTTGACAGAAGACAATGTTGTACAGTGGAGGGCAGGTTGGTTGAGGACCTTCGCTTTGCAGAGCTTGAGTGTAACACCCGTCCTCTTGTATATTTCAGTGAACAAAGATATTGCCAGGACTCGAGGGACTGAGTTATGGAGACAGGTTGACCAGGCTAGGACTTTATTCATTGGAGCAGAGGAGAATGAAGAGTGATCTTATGGAGGTGTATAAAATCATGAGGGGCATAGATTGGTTGACTGCCCACAATCTTTTTCCCAGGGTTGGGAAACCAAGAACTAGAGGATATAGGGTTAAGGTGAGAGGGGAGCGATTTAATAAGAACCTGAAGAGCAACTTTTTCACTCAGAGGGTGGTCTGTATATGGAATAAGCTGTCAAAGGAAGTGGTTGAGGCAGATACATTAATAATATTTAAGAGCTACTTGGACAGGTACATGGATTGGAAAGGTTTAGAGGGATATGGGCCAAACATGGGCAAATGGGAATAGATTAGATGGGCACCTTGGTCAGAATGTACCAGTTGGGCCCAAGGGCCTGTTTTCATACTGTATGACTCTATAATGAGTCAACATTGACCTGGATCTCAGTCTCCAAACACAGACACAAGAGTTGTCTGCAAACTGCAACCCAATGACTGATTTTGATTCTGTAGTGGAAGCAGCATGGGGCGAACCATTGCCCATTCATCCTGTGGATTAGTTCCACTCCAGTGTGAAGCCTGCTGGACGTGAGGTACAGCATTGTGATCAGAATGACTGAGAAGAGTGTTGGGATGCAGATGTAGACTTGTTTGACACAACTGTGTATTGAGATTGGGTCTGCGTGAGGATCAAGTTGTCTCAGAGCAGACACACGATGGAGATGAATTTCAAAGGGCAGCCACATTTGGGAAGGATTCTCCACAGTCTCCCTGGATCTACAAAGTCAAAGGTGTTTGTGAAGCTAAAAAAGACATGATTAATGCTACTCCTTGTATTTTTCTTACTGAAGAAGATGTTCACTGTGCCTCTACGTGGACACAATCTTCACCCTGATTTGGGGAGCAGCACTGGGTGAGGGGGGTTAGTGTGGTAATAGGGAGGACCCTGGTGATGACTACCCCTGGTGGCAGACAGCAGGGACACTCCTCTGCAGTTACCACAGAAAAGATGTCTCTTTTCTTGAAGATAGTCTCTATTCCTTGAGGACTCCTGGCAGGTCTTCTTCTTCCAAAGGTTGTGGATTTGTGACTGAAGTTCCATTCCACCAGAATTTAGAACTTCAACTCCTGAGGCCATGTGGTTGATTAGTTAACATGTTACATTTTTAACTTCTTGTCAGTCAGGAGTAGTGGGGACTAGACTGGACAATTTGCTACAGGATAGAGTTCTAGTTGAGGAGATCTTCACCGTGCTCCTTCCAGCAGGTGCTGCCTGCTTCTCTGGTCTTGATAGGTTTATCTCCATTTTGGCTTTTGGTGGGTTAGTTTTTGGGTGCTTTGGCCTTGACAGCACTGGGGAAACTATGTTTGTCATGATTTCCAATACATTGTTGGATCCTCTTTGTACAACCATCTGTCCTTTCAGTCAGATGGTTTTGGACTTTGGCCTTCAGGTGCTTGTAGAGCTGTTGCTTTTCCCTTGAGGTGTAGTGGAGCTTCTGATCCAAGAATGTCTTGCACTTGTGGTTAATTAGCTCCTGGACCACCCAATGCTCATACAACCATCCTTGTGTTTTCTCATATAGAAGCCTAAAGTCCTTTCACAATTGCTAAGGTAGTCTAGGCACCATGTGGCTCCTGATGGTTGGAGTTGTCAGGTTGCTGTAAGGTGTTGACTAAAAGAGCTTTCTTTGCAGGATCCTTGAGAGGTTCAACATCAATTCTGTTGCAGCAATGTGTTTTTGTGCTGTATAACTCTGGGAGTCCTAGACCTCATAGAGTCATAAAGTTATGTAGCATGGAAAACAAGCCCTTTGGTCTTATTCATTAATGCTGGTCATGTTGTCTGACTGAGCTGGTCCCATTTGCCGGCATTTGGCCCATATCCCTCCAAATCTTTCCTATCCATGCACCTGTCCAACTATCTTTTAAATGCCGTCATTGTACCCGCCTCTACCATTCCTCTGGTAGTTCGTTCCATAACTCCTGTGGCTCCATAACATGCAGGAAAGTGTTGAGACCACAATCTTTTTGACTAGAGCAGCAGGTCAACTTCTCCCTTTAATCCTGCTCCTATTTCTCAGAGTTTTTATGTTAATATTGGCCTCAGATGCCAAAGCCTCATCAATATTTATGTTTTGTCTCTGGCATATCCGTGGCCTGGACACATTATCCAAGGTTAAGTGGCAGGAGGGATGGAAAGAAGGTTGTAAGGAAAGGGACAGAAAAGCTTTGTGTCTTTTATGTTATCATGATATCCATCTCAAAGTGCTGCATGGTAAATGAAAAACATGTGAACTGTTGCAACAGTGAAGAAAGGGAAGAATGAAGGGGGGATAGGGAGCTGAGATATAATCTGATATATTTTAAGAAATGAAGGTCTTGTCCAAAAATAGCAGAAAGAATTTCAGACGAATGATCTTAAGCCATCCCCACAGCCCATATACCTGGGCTGAACCAATTTTGCTACCTTGTCACATGCTTGAGCTCAGGATAGACAGGTTATGTTACTCCTCAATGTGGCATCAGCATATTTTGCATTGAGTGTGTGCATAATAATGTGTGGTGATTTTCATTCATGACATGTAAAGTTTGACAAGGGCCTTGTAGGCATTTAGAACAGCTGGCAGATAATTTCCCCTTTTATATGCTGCGTTTCAAATACAGATTGTAGTCAGGGTAGCCAAAATAAAGGGTGGCGTTTACAAGGCAAGATTCTAAGATAAAATGGGAAAAGAAGTACAAGTCACAGATTTTTCTGTGACTGAGAACAAGGCACTACAAAATTCAATCTATCTCAGATCTTTTTATGTGACAAAGTAACATCATAATTATTGAAGTGTGTAAAACCTTAATTAAAAATCAGGATCCACGTGCACAGCTGCTGAATTTTGTGCAACTTTGCATTCACCAGCAGATTGTTCCTCACCATTGTTCACAGGCACTCAGAGGACACCTTGAAGAAGAAATTGGACTTGAATGCCCCTGTTTTTTTTTAAATGCCTTGGACTACATGGGGCTCACAATTAGCTTTCTGCTGCTTGTGCCTAATTAACCTCATACATCCGGTGTGAGGAAAATTGAATCGGATGCTTTTTAGTCACCTGGGGTAGAAGTCTCTGTTGGTTATGCAAGTCTTACATTGTGAAATTGGACCAACTATAGAATATAGAAAGGCTTAAGCAGTAGTGTGAACATGGACACATTATTATAACCTTTTCCTTATTAAGAAATTATGTTCCTAAAAGAACAAATAAATTACCTAATATGATTCAACTTACTTAAATCAGTCTGAGGTTAGTAAGGCAGGCAGATCTGAAATCTGTTATGTGGCTGAGTAATAGAAACAAATTAAGGCTAGTCAGCTCACTTATGGAGATTGTAACACAGTTCTTCAAGTGCATGATCCACACATATGGATTGCTGAGCAAATGTGAATCATTTAAATCAGGGTGAGACACATGACTGACACTAATTTAGAAAGTTTCTGACAGGGATGCACAGTTTGCGAACATTACTGACAACTACCAGGGAGGTGTAAGCTCTGGCTTGCCTTACTTCCCCACCAGTGCCATTGCCATAATGTTTCCCCTTCATCCCCCCATCATGATCCCAAGGTCATCTTTTAAAGTAACTTTTATCCCCTGTCAGCTCCAATCCCTGTGACCTCTGCTCAGAGACCAACTTCTGACCGCCAAAGTCACATTGATCTTCATAGATATGTGGTGCCCATCTCCATCTCTGCCACTGAGGACAAACTTTCCATAACCAAACCCACTTAGTAATCATGACAGCAAGACATTGCAGAGTCAGGATTGTTGCTGATTATTCACACAAGTCCTGGGACTGCCAATTTTCATGTACCTGTGCTGACATTTCAGAAGAGCTATCAAGTCAATCTTCTGCCACCTCCTGTTGCTCTATTGCTTTGTAATTTGTTTTCAAGCTCATTTCCAATATTCTTTTGAATGTCTTTTTTTAATTGCATCTGTTAGTAGGTAGTGGGATTTATAGTTCTATTGGAGAGAGCTTGGAAAAGGTTTTGGAAAGACTCCAGACTGTAAAATTCCACAATGAAGTGGTGCAGCATGAAGAACTAGTGTCTCAACAACCTGCTGTGCACAGGACCAATATGTGGTTCATGGTATAAAAGTCTTGCAGGTATAAAAGTCCTCATCACCATTGCTGAGAGTGGTGGCCACTGGGAAAGTGTGATCAAGTCAAAACTGAGAGTGATGGGAGATTATCAATGGCAAGGATAGGGAGAGGGTCCCCTGTGGGAAGATGATAAGATGTAGTGAGGAGATGGCTAGGTACTGGTGAGGGATAGGATCAAGGAAGGGTTGGGTCGTGGAGATAATCAGGAGCTCTGGAGAAAAGACCAGGATGCATTGGTGAGATGTTAAGTGTGGGTGGGTCAAGTCCATTGGTAGATAGGGAGAGTTAGGGCCATTCGCTAAGGATGAAGGGACAAATAAGGGGGCTTCCAGGAGGAAGATGAATGTTTCTGTATTGCCTGCAACAGCCTGGGCCCTGCATGTTCTTTAACCAGCACCAAACGTGGCCTCAAACCTCTGGTTAAGGCCAGCTTCAGAGTCTGCAACGTCAGTGAGCCTCACTAGTGCTGTTGGATTTCAAGCAAGTCGTGTTGATTGAGCATTGTGTGCCAGTTAAAATCAAATCACTGCACATGCCACCAGCCTCATATATATTGAAAATCTGCAATTATATGACCTATACTCAACAATTTGATTCTCGATGCAATTCTGCAGCACAGCTCATAAAGTACCTCATGTTACTTGTCAGAGATTCTGGGACCGTGTGCAATAACTAATACTCTTTCTGGTACAGACATTTAGCTAATTTCTTAACTATGCTATTTAGTGCTTCACCTGCAGGAACTTTGTATACTTTGTATGAATATAATAAATATTTGTGTAACACCATCACCAGCAGTAACCTTTACTCCTGTGACTTTAAATGCAAATCCTTTCCAAAAGATGTGTTTAATGGACAGTATACACACAATTTTTATATAAATGCGATATACATGTTTATATTATGCATTTTCTTACATGTTTAAATAAATCATAGTTACTATAAAGGATGCTTAATTATATATAATATGTACAGTATGTATGTAAGTCAACAGATAAAATATCCGTGTGTGCAAAATACATCAATGTGTACTTTATATACACAGACATAATACAAATTTGTGATCTGTTTTTGAAGATATTAAGTAAATATATAGAACAGCTTATTGTCCAAGTCTTTTGCTATTTTGTTCCTGCAATGACTTATTGGATGTTTTGGGATCAGCAGGGTTGAGGCTTTATCAGTCAAAGATCAGTAGAGTGCAGTAGGGCTGGAGCAGAATGTAAGATTGATATTTGCCCTCATTCCCAATCCAACATTTGATTTAGAAGTCACTCTGAAGCTGCAAGTTTGAAAAAAAATGAGAAGACCTTGATGCCTCCCTGCGGAGAACATGCACTATTTGGACTGAAGGCACGAAAGTGGAGAAATTAATGGTAAGCTGTTCATCTGTCACTGCTGCCAGGCGGATCGTTCCACGGAGCAGAAAAAGGAGGGGGGGGGCGATGACATGCCCTCCAGTCAAGGGCACGACTGCCCGCTGTTCTAATGATATAAGTAAAGGCTCTGGATTCTTGGAGAATAGATATGAAATGAAAAGGCACAGAAAATTGTTCTTGTGGTTATCCTTCTCAGTCATTTTAATAGTGCTGCAAGCCATATGATAGGCTGGAATTTACAGAAACTATTACAGATTTACCTGAATAAATCCTGTTTGTTTGTTAGCTTATGATATTTTTCCTTTTCATTTTGCAATTTTGACTTGTCATTGTCTGCTATTTCATTAACTAAAAACACCTGAACCCCACTAAACCCCTCACTGCAAAGAATAGTTGTGACACAGAGCACAGATTCATCTGAAAGGGACCTTGATAAGTACAAGAGGGATAAAAAGAACAGTTATGCAGTTCGGGTTTGCTGCAGTAAGGTGTGTAGAACATTCTCAGCTCCTTGTGAAATGATGCAGTCTGCACTCGTGCAGTAAGACCAAAACGCATTTTAAAAAATATTTGGACAAACAATTGAATTGCCAAAGCATAGAAAGCTATGGGCAATGTGCTGGTAAATAGGAGTAGCGCTGATGGGTATTTGAAGAACAGCATGACAAGGTGGGTTTAAGGGGCTGTTTCTGTGCCATGTTGCTCAATATCTCCATCTCCAATAAGAGCTGGACAGAGCCTTTCCCCATAGCATTCAGTGGTATGACCATCATCAAATACCCTGCTCCCAACACCATGGAGGCTGACAAAACTATTGACTGGAAGTTTAACATAGCAACAATGTAAGTCCTGTGAATAACAGGACTGCAGCTGCAGGAAATCTGAAATAAAAACAGGAAATGCTGGAAACATTCAGCTGGTCAGGCAGCATCTGTGAATAGAGAAACAGAGCTAATGTTTCAGGTCAAAGATACTTTGACAGAATGAAACGTTAACTCTGTTTCTCTATTCACAGAAAATGGCCCTTTTGGCCCAACTTGTCGATGTCGAGTGTGATGCTGAGCTACACTAATCCCATTTACCAGCATAAGGCTCTTATCCCTCCATGGTACTGAAAACCTGTGACAACCGACTGGCTGGAGTGTTAAAGGACATCTTCAGCCTCTCACTGCTGCAGTCTGAGGTTATCACCTGCTTCAAAAGGACAACAATCACTCAAGAAAGGCAGGGTGAGCTGTCTCAATGATTATCA
The DNA here is from genome assembly GCA_030265395.1 of Rhina ancylostomus. Classification (NCBI taxonomy): domain Eukaryota; kingdom Metazoa; phylum Chordata; class Chondrichthyes; order Rhinopristiformes; family Rhinidae; genus Rhina; species Rhina ancylostomus. The sequence goes on along the minus strand of JARFYF010000112.1, from coordinate 46,905,865 downwards.
CCCATTAGCATTCACATCGACGGTGATGAAGTGCTTTGAGAGGTTGGTCATGGCTAGAATTAACTCCTGTCCAAGAAAGGACCTGGATCTGCTGCAATTTTCCTACCACCGCAACACGTCTACAGTGAACACAATCTCACTGGCTCACTACTTGATTTTGGAGCACCTCGTCAACAGCAAAATATACGTCAGGCTGCTGTTTATCGATTGCAGCTTGGCATTCAATGCCATCATTCCCTCAGTACTAATAACCAACCCTCCAAACCTGGACCTCTGTACCTCCCTCTGCAATTGGATTCTCAACTTCCTTATTGGGAGACCACAGTCAGTGCGGATCGGTAATAACATCTTGTCCTCGCTGATAATCAACACAGGTACATCTCAAGAATGCATACTTAGCCCACTGCTCTGCTCTACTCTACACTCATGACTGTGTGGCTATACACAACTCAAATGCCATCTATAAATTTGCCAACGACACTACTGTTGTTAGTGGAATCTCAGATGGCAACAAAGAGGCATACAGAAGTGATAGATCGGCTGGTTGGGTGGTGTTGCAACAACAACCTCGCACTCAGTGTCAGCAAGATTAGGGAACTGATTGTGGACTTCAGGAAGGGGAAGGCAGGAGAACATGCACAAGTCCTCATTGAGGTGGAAAGGGTGAGCGACTTCAGGTTCCTGAATGTCAACATCTCAGAGAATCTATTCTGGTCCCAACACGTTAAAGCAATCACGAAGAAGGCACAACAGCTCTACTTCATTAGGAGTTTGAGGGGATTTGATATGTCACCAAAGACTCTTGCAAATTTCCATAGATGTACGGTGGGGAGGACTGGTTGCATCACAGTCTGGTATGGATGCTCCAATGTGCAGAATCTCAGGAGGCTGCAGAGGGTTGTAGACTCAGCCAGCTCCATCATGGACACAACTATCCCCATCATCAAGGATGTCTTCAAGAGTCAGTACCTCAAGAAGGTGGCATCCATCACCAAAGACCATTGCCATCCGGGACATGCCCTCTTCTCATTACTATCATCAGGGAGGAGATACAGGAGCCTAAAGACCCACATTCATTGATTTAGGAACAGCTTCTTCCCCTCCCCCATCAGATTTCTGAAGGTCCATTAACCCATTGATACTACTTTGTTATTCCTTTTTGTTGCACTATCTATTTATTTTGTAATTTATAGTAATTTTTATGTCTTGCACTGTACTGCTGCCACAAAACAGCAAATTTCCTAACATAAAAGTAAGTGATATTAAAGCTGATTCTGATTCATGCATTTCAGATCTAAGTACTGGTCCAAATGCCTTTTGCACATTATAATAGTATCAGCCTCTACCACATCCTCCAACAGCTTGTTTCAGATATTCACCACACTCTGTGCAAAAGACTTATCCCTTAGACCTCCTTTAACTTTCTCCTCTCTCACCTTAAACCTGTGTCCTCTGGTTCTAGACTCCAACTGCTCTAGGAGAAAGACTCTGGCGATCGATCCTATCTATGCCCCTCATAATTCCATAAGCCTTTATGAGGTCTTCCCTCCGCCTCTAAATTTCCAGTGAGAATACACCAGCCTATCTAATCGCTCCTCGTAACTACAGCCCTCCATTCCAGGCAATGTCATGGCAAATCTGTGTACTGTCTCTATTTCTACCACATCCTTCCTGTAGTGTGGTGATCAAAAGTTTACACAATAATCAAAGTGGTCTAACCAAGGTGTTGTACAGCTGCAACATGACATCCCAAACCATGTACTCAATGCCTCAACCAATGAAGGCAAGCATGCCAAATGACCTTTTCGCTACAGAAAGTACGAGAGAAACAAAGGACTGTAGATGCCGGAACCTAGATGAAAAAATGAACAAGATGCTGGAAGAACTCAGCAGGCCAGGCAGCATCCATGGAGAAAAACAGACGGTCAACGTTTTGAGTCAGGACCCTTCTTCAGGACGGAAGATAGGAAAAGGGGAAACCCCTTCCCCTATAGGAGGGAAAAGCAGAGCAGTGATAGGTGGAAAAAAGAGGGGAGGCAGGGTGGGCACAATGCAGTGGGAGGTAGATGCCGGTCAGAGATAGTGATAGACAGGTGCAGGGGAGGGGGAGAGTAGATCCACCAGGGGATGGGTCAAAGGTATGGATGCAGGCGCCCCATGGGGGGAGGGGAGAAGAGGAAAAAGATAGGTGAGGAGAAAAAAGAAAGAGAGGCTAGGACAGAGAAGTAAAGAAGAAGAATGGTGGTGGGTTGGGTGGGGGTTGAAGTGGGAGAAATCGA
>JARFYF010000112.1:46867155-46878821 GCA_030265395.1 Rhina ancylostomus | reverse complement strand
TATCCTGACTCCAGTCTTGTATCAGTGTGCTGCATTTGGGTTCTCTGTGAGTTTGCTCCGGATCAACATTGTGACAGATTCAGAGCTTCACAAAGGAATTGGAAAATAAGTTCCAAGCTAATTTCCATCTGTGCCCAAAGCAGAAACTTAACAACAAGAAGTATGGTGAAAGAAACTTATAAATTAAATTTGATTTCTTCTAACCTGCAGGCTGAAATTTACAAGCATGTAGTTTGGAAATGAATAAAAGTATTCTGTATACTGCATAGTGATGTAACAATGCTGTGACTGTTAACTTGTAAAGCATTCGAGAGACTCCATGCTTTGGAAGTTCTGGTTGGAATCTGCTCTCCCACCTCCAGATAAACTAGTTCTTTCGATTGTGTTGAAACTCAGTGTTTGAGAACCAAAACTGCTTGCTTGAAATCATTAACTTGTTCAAATGACTAATAATTGCTCACAGCCATTAATCTATTTATTAATATAGGATCATTACATGTTAATGTAATTAATAGAGTAATGATACTTACTCTAGTTTACATATGCTGTGTTTACCAACCTCATTTGCAAAAAGCTTGACAGGAAAATAAATATTTCATATAAATGCTCAAAAACTGTTTTAATTTGCCACAGTTCATCAATCTTTTATTCTTTAATTAACTGAGTCTCCTGCTGTACACTGATTATGACAGGATGGATGCTCCTCAATATGTTATTCAATCTATGGTTTTCAGACTCTCTCCTGTGTGGGAATGGTGATGCTGGGAGTGAAAATGTTGTCCTTAAGACCCCTGAAACTTGTACCATGTGTCCCAAGGGAAACTCTTGTTCCACAACAGAGAATTGTCCAACTTTAAGAACTGGACAATATATAACATTCTAGCAAAACATGAAACACAAAAGTATGACCACTGGAAGAAAAGCAATGACCTTGTGGAGGCTGGGGTTCCCTTGGAAGTGCTGAGGAGCCAGACACCCTTGCTGAAAGATCTACGGAACACCACAGACAGCAAAATGCTTTCTTCCAGTATTAAGATCCTCTTTAATAGCATGCTGCCTAGCTTCTCCATCAGTGTTAAATATCTTATTTTTGTCCTTTGTCATGTGCTGTTATTTATATTGAAACATAAGACAGATGTCCATAAATGATTCCATTTTCTGTCGTAATATGAACCATCATATTAAATGTGTCACTTAGGTTCTGTTAGAGAAGCTTCAAAATGTGATTACAAGGATTAAAGAATTATAGTTTAGAAGGCCTCTATCTTACATTAATTTCTTTTATAATTTTTCTTTACATATTCAAACAGAGCCACACAAAACAGTTGTCAAGACTGTGCAATGTGATTAGAGGTGGCCTGACATGACCTTGAATAAACTGCTCAACCCAATGACAGCTATCTCTGGCTGTGGTGGGGATCTTAATTGCTATTCACAATAAGCTTCAGCAAGATGATGCAATTGGCAAACCTGCTTTTAATATTTTTAAGGTTTCAATTCTAGCTTTTATGATTTATAATTGCCAGGATTCTGTGTAACATGTTGATCAAGGCAGACAAACTGAAGACCTTCCATTTGCAAACCGAAAAAAAAATTCAGCCTTTCTTTGTGGAGTGACTGGAGAAACATATGACAATGGCTCAGTGTGATTTTCCTTTAATGGTATATTGCAGTTTAGGATTTAAAGAAATTATTCAGGTATTTGTACTCTTGAGGATGTTTCACCATTCAGTCAGGTTACAGCTGATTAGTGATCTAACTCAATATAATTACCCTTGTCCCATATCCCTTCCTACCACCTCTTGGATTTCAAATAACGATGAAGTAATAAACATTGTTGTTTTTGGTTGAAAACTACAAAGTACTGTCACATTCTGTCTGTAGAAATCTTTCCTGACTTCCTTCCAAAGAGGCTGGATTAAATTTTTAGACTTTGGTCCAAATCCGAGATTTCCATTCAGCAGAAGTCTTTTCCTTGATAGCCACCATTTTGGTATTAGTAGTTTGAAAACCTTAAAAAAATTACTCCTTAATTATTAAAAGTTTAGGGAATGCATTCCTAGTTTGTGTGATCAGCTCCCATAATTTAGCCTTTGAACCTCCGCAATCATCCCAGTACTTCCTTCCAGATAAATGTACCCTTTTTCATAACTGCCTGGGACTGCTTATTAGATACTGGACAGTTGGGCAAGTACAGTATGGTTATATCCAGGATAAAGTTCTCTCTGAAATGTTCTGTCAGAAACATGCAGGGCATAATCAACATGGGTTATGCAAAGAGTCTCTCTCTCTCTCTCGCTCTCTCTCTCTCTCTCTCTCTCTCTCTCTCTCTCTCTCTCCTGCTCCCTCAAATACATTCAGGCAATAGACAGCACAGGTTACAGGCTGTAGTTACCCTGAGGAGTTGTTAATGGACCTTGTGTTGAACCGTTGAAGTTCAACTCTTCCCACCCTCCCTCTTCAAAGGAAACAATTATTCTCTGAGGTGCCTCTGCCAGGTCTTCCCTCTTTCTGAACTGTGCCTTACTCTCTACCACAGTTACAGAGTCCTTGACTGCAGTCCATCTATTTCCCACACCTCTGTTCTTCCCATATGGAGCAACAAGAGAGTTCCCCGGTCCTCAATTTCCACCTTACTGCCCTAGGCATTGAACAGATCATCTGTTACAATTTCCACCTTCAATGATGTTCCACCACCAGATATACCTTCCCCTCCCCATTCAGCATTCTCAAGAAACCGTTCCCTTTGCAACTCTCGCTCTGGTCTTCCATCCGTACCCACCACTCGTCTTCTTACAGCATTTTCCCATGCAGCATGACCTTTCACTCTTCCCTTCCAATCATCTGGGAACTCAAACAGTCCTCCCAGGGGAAGCAGTGAATCACTTGCAATACTTCTGAACTACTGTACTGCATTCAGTGTTCACAGTCTGGTCTTTTCTACATTTGAGAAAACAAACATGGATTGGGTGACTATTTGTTCTATCATAGGGCTCACCATGTTGCTTGACATTTTAATTCTCCATCCCATGGTTACTCTGTCTGTGGCTCCTGTTCTGTTACAACAAGGCCCAATGCAAGCTGAGGAACAACACTTCATCTTCCACATGGACACATTGCAGCCTCCTGGACTAAACATTGAATTCACAGCTTTGAGTAAGCTGTGCTCTCTGTTTTTATAGCTCCTTGTCTTGGAGTATGGGGCCTGTAACACATGCAGCTCATGTAAGTTTATGTGTGTATCCCTATATAGGTGTGAATTCAAAACTAGGGTTTAGGGTGAGAGGGGAAAGATTTAAAAGGGACCAGAAGGGCAACTTGTTCACGCAGAGGGTGGTGAGTATGCGGAATGAGCTGCCAAAGGAAGTGGTTGAGGCAAATACAATAGTGTCATTTAAGAAGCACTTGGATAGGTACATGGAGGGGTGGGGTTTGGAGGGATATGGGTCGAATGCAGGAATTTGGGACTAGCTGGGTGGATAATCTGGTCAGCGTGGCCTGGTTGGGCTGAAGAGTCTGTATCCGAGCTGTATTGCTCCATGACTCTTTATAAATTATACCATTTGAATAAGTCTTCTTTGTGTATATATGTTATGTTTTTAGTGCTGAACAGGGGCTAGACAGGCACAACAATGAAATGTTCCTCCTTTCTCTGTAAATTTGTTGGTGTAATAAAACACTTATTTAGTTTAACTTACTGACTGCCCTTCAGAATGTAAGAGACTGAGAATGATACAGAGCCTCAGAAGTGCTGATTATTAAAACAATAAAATTTGGACTCCATGTCAGAAAATTGAGTTAACAAGTGGCTGTTTGCCGAGAGACGGCAAGCTGTGTGATTCAAGTGAGAAAGTACATAATGGAACAATTAAAGATACTCGAGGCACTGCTTTCCAGGAAAGTGACCAGTCAATGGAGATCTGGCTATGTAAAGAATTCAGAATGGATGAAAGCAAAGATGTTACAACATCTCATTGGTCACAAGGACAGAGAATTGTACCATACAATAAAATTCCCAAATGTGATCTTGCAGAATGCATTGTCTATTACAAGCACAGTGTAACCTGACTAGAAATGTTGAATATTATTCGTTCTTGCAACCAGGGATGGGGGAATCCTTTGATACTTTCTTAACTGTGATCATTAGTGCTTTGTTACAACTCCTATTAATTGAAGGACTTGCTCAACAGAAATCAGATTATATGTAGAATCAGGGAGTCGAGGTGAGGGAACAACCACTACATGATACAGAAATAACAAGAAAAGTACATTCCTACATGGAAAGCTGTGGATTTCATTGGAATAGACCAAAAGATGTCATACCATGTATGGATATCGTGCAGTCCAGCAAATAGGATCAATAGAGGTACACCACAGTGAAGTTTTGGAGGGAGCCAGCACAATTTGTGGTACCGAGACAGTCTTATCCAATGACCTATTATGGACATTCCCTCTGTTCTCTCTGCATCCCCTGCTCTGCAACTTGAAATGCATTTATTTTCTCACTTCTCCAGTTCTGGTGGAAGGTCACTGCCCTGAAAGATTCACTCTGCTTCCCTCTCCACTCATACTGCCTGACCTATCACTTATCTCCAGCATTCTCTGTTTCTCAGATTTCCAGTTTTTCTGATTTTCAATTAAAGTACTTTATTGCATTAATTTATCTTCCAGTATCTGGGGGAGTAATGGTGACAGAGGATCATTGATTGCACTGCTTATTTCTTTTTTATTCATTCAAGGCATGTGGGCTTCACAGGCTGAAGCATTTAATTGTCCATCCCCAGATGGCCCTGAGAAGGTAGTGGTGAGCTGCCTTCTTGAACCACTGCAGTCCTTAAGGTGTGGGTACACCCATAATGCAGTAGGAAGTGAGTTCCAGGATTTTGACCCAGCAATGGTGAGGGAACAGTGATATATTTCCAAGTCAGGATGGTGTGTGGCCTGGAGAGCAACTTCCAGATTGGGGTTTTCCCCTGCCTTTGCTGCCTTGTCCTTCTAGCTGTGGAACACTGTTTGGAAGGTGCTAAGGTGTCATTTGATGCTTTTCTCTGTGGTCATCATAGAAAGAGAAAAGAGCTGAAAATGTCTCAATAAAAAGGCTGCACAGCACTAATGACATTAAATGTCAATTTTTTTCCCATCCTTTTTCTTCATGGTTGATTGATGGAAATCAGGAAACGTCTCACCATGGATAAATGGTAATGCACTCCTAGTTCAGATTTTGATGGCAGTTTCTCAGGGAACTGCTGACCTTCCTACCGTGAAGGTGTTAAGCTCAGGACTCTACCCTTAATGTGGAAAGGCTAACACTGTGTGGGGGAGCCATGCCAGTGATTTCCAGGCCCTGCTCTACCGATGGATTCTACAGGGAGTTCGGTGGTGGACAGGGACCTTGCTGAGAATCCCCCGCACACTTGCACACCCCATCTGTTCCAGAATGTGCAAGTCCACTCTGTGAAGTTTCTATGTCTGTGATGAAGAAAGGAACAGTGACAGAAATTGCAACTTTTCAAATAACTTGTCTTCTGTCATGCTTTTCATTAGTTTAAAGTGTTTTCTAGCATTCTAGGTTTTGAAAAAAATATTTTTTAATGTATATTTCATTTTTAAAGGTTTTATAATGGTTAAAAATGTCAAGGATGTTCAGATGTAATGAAGAATTAATTGTTAAGGTTCTGAGTTCAAGAGTCAGGAAGTTATGCTGCAGCTTTATAAAACTTTGGTTGGGCAGCATGTGGAGTATTGCATTCAACTATATTTTATTGTGTGAGAATTGTGCTCAGAAAGTGTGGTGCAACTGCTGTGTCTGGCAGCCAGGGGTGTGATAGTTACTGGTGGGGAGAGAAAATATGGAGAGTAGGGAAATTGTAGAATTCACTTCCAGGATTCCTAGATGAAGCAATGTTGAAGACTGCATTCGACAGAAGGATAAAGAGAAAGGGGATGAATAGATACATGGATAGGTTGGGTAAATAAGATCCTGACTACTTACTGGAGTAAAGGGAAAATAGCAACATGTTTTTCTGGGCAAATGGCTTGTTTCCATGCTGGAATATCTTGGTATTTTCCAGGTATTTAAGTAAGGATCTGGAATCTCGTATATTTTGGACAAGATATGCGGTAGAGTTACATTGTGGGGAAGTGGTCGTGGGGAAGCAGTGGCAGAAATCGTCTTTGAACTGAACAGAAATAATTGATCAGTGCTTCACTTCAATGGGCTCTTTGTTTCCATCAGCTGGAGAACTGACTGAGGTGTTCATTGCAATTGGTAAAGTTTCCTCTCTGAATGGGGCTCATCGTCTGAATCAGGCAGATACTTAGGTCTTGATTGATGAAGGGCGCTGCGTTGGGCAGTAAGGCTAGCCACCCATCACAAGCTACTTTCACCCTGTTGTGAAAAGTGACCTTCCTTGTGACATCACCCACCGGTTAAGAGCACAGCATTGGACTAAATGCTCGAGCACTTATTGCAAACGGAAACCCAAGTGACACTGGACTTACTTTGACATGATGATCCAACCTGAACCAATTCAAATTCCATGATGTCAACCAGCTTGACTAAAAATATACAAAGCTTAGATTTTGATGTGTGCAATATTTGTTCAGAGTAAGCAATGACATCCTGCTGAGCAGAGCTGGTGGCACCCTAATGACTTAATGTGCCATGTTTGTATTTCAACTGTCATTTTCGACAATCTGAAGTTTATGTCGACAGAATAATTACAAGTTGCATGGACCACTGGAAGGTGGAGATGTGATCGACCTTGTTAACAGTTCAGCAATGAACCTGATCTGTCAACTTATTTTGTATTTCTTTTTGCCCTAATTATTAATCATATGCTAGAACTTCCTTTCTATTTGCCTTCGGCTGTCATTTTTCTTCTATTCAACTCATCTACATGCCATTTCAAAGTTATGCCATTAATTTTCTGTGTGTGTTCTTCAATTTTTCTTTAAATGAACAACAAAAAGGAATGTCACCTTGTTCTGCATTTTAAATAGATTCAAATCAACTCCTGAGTGTATTTCTTTTTCCTACGTGTTCCTGATGTGCAATGTGATGTGGAAGTTGGGGCAGTAGAGTTTCACTATCCCAGCATAGTTGAGGGGTCAATGCTGAATTGAAGCAAAGGAGTAGAGTTTGAATGGTTCTGAACTTCATCATTTCAGGGGTGACCACAACTGACTCTCCCTAGCCTTTGGACTGTTGAGTCCTTATGAGCATTGTGTTTATAGAAACTGGAATTCTCACTTTGGACAATCCACAAAACATTATCTTATATGGCATTAAAACTATTTTTTCTGAAAGTCAAGAAGGTTTTTTTCTGCTAACTGGAATCAAAACATAATGCAGTATTACTTTATTTATAAGCCAGCTATCATCCAATAGCATTACATTCCAAGCAGCAAGAGAACCTGGGTTTGTATTTCTTGAAGTTCAGAAAAATGAGTTGTGATTTTATTTAAACATATACATCTTCAGGGAGTCTGACAAGGTTGCTGTTGAGACTGATGGGGATAGTCTTGAATGAGGGGACATAGTTATAAGATAAGGATTCAGTCATTTTAACTGAGGTGTGTCGGAATTTCTTCTCGCAGAAGGTGGTGTGTCTCTGGAATTCTCCTCCCCAGAGGGTTTTGGAGGGATTTAAAGAGGAGACAGATACATTTTTGAAAGATTGTGGAAGTGAGGGCTATGAGGAACTGGCACAGAAGAGGAGTTGAGGCAGATCACCCATGATCATATTGAACAGTGGGGCAATTTTGAGGGGCCGAGTAGCCTACTCCTGCTCTTATTTCCTTGTGTTCTTGTCCCCATAGATGCAGTGAATATTCTGGTTCTGGTCTTCCATGTCTTTAATGTCATGAATACCGCTACTGTAGCTGAGATGCCAAGCCAAGATCAGTAAGCCAAGATATGGCCTCTTACCTGACACCTCTGACCACAATGAATGCTGCTCAGCAAATCCCAGCCAGCTCTGCCAATTTCCCCACAGAGTTCGGTTGTCCCACCCACCGGCAGATCCTGTGCCACACCGATCTCATTGGTGTGCACAGGAGATCGTGTGTCTGGCCCTTGTCTGCGAAGCAAACTTGCCAACAAACAGTCTGTTCAGCTCCAGTGCTGTGATTGTCATATTGGACCTCCTGAGGAGACACACATGAAGCCCAGCCACCTCTGCTTAAACAAACAGAACTTCAGGCAACTTCAGTGTTCCCTCGATTCTCTGTACATAGTATCCTGAAATGTATTTTTGGCAAATATCTGTGGCCATTAAGAGAGCTACCAGATCAAGGTCCACTTCTGATTGCATACTATCACCAGACATTCTGTGTTAGCTTCAAAATTCCCCTATGTATCGAGGCAACCTTGAGGGAAACCAATATTGATTGCTCCACTCACAACTTCTCTTCAATTTACCAGACATACTTGTTTCCTGTAACCGTAATTACTTGATTACAAAACAAGATCATATTCTGATGTGGGTGAGAGAGGACTGTCAGTGTTAAACTCACCATGTCATAGGCTTGGTAAATGAAGTACGTCTGGTTATTACACAGCAGCCTCAGAGGTTTACGCCTTACCCTATCTATACTTGTATCTGTGTCATGCCAGTGTCTTGAGAGCGATGGGCTCCACACTTCTGTTCAGGGAGCAGTCTATTGGTCAGGGGAAGAGGCAGATGAGGACCACAGCAATGATTTGCATCTATATGTGTGTGCAGGGACCTTAATCTAAGGTCTTATTGAACACACTGCTGGTCTGGGAGTGTGCAAATCCTTAATACTTCACTGGAACATCAGCCTACAATTTTATGCTCAAATGCCTAAAGGGTGACTGGAACACCCAACCTTCAAAATCACATGCAAGAATGCTGTTAGTTAAAGCATGGCTGACATCACTTTGCAGTGACCTGAACATCTTGACATGTGACTTGTTGGATGTTGCCCTCTCTAACTATTAGCCTATGAATTTTTTTTTGGATTTTGTAGCCCAGATGTCTACCACTCTGCTCTCATCAATACTCTTGGTCACCTCTTGAAAAATCTCAACCAAATTTGTGAGACACAATTTTCCACGCACACATCCATGCTGACTATCCTTAATCAGTCCTTGTCTTTCCAAATGCAGGTAGATCTAGTCTCTCAGAATCCTCTCCAGTAACTTTCCCAGCCTGTAGTTCCCTGGCATTATCTTCAACCTTACCATATTTTACCATTCGCCTTCACACACTAAGAGGAATTTACAGTGGCCAATTAACCTACTAACCTACATGTCTTTGGAATATGGGAGGACCTGGAGCACCCGGGGAAACCCATATGGTCACAGGGAGAATGTGCAAACTCCACACAGACAGCACCGGAGGTTCGGATTGAACCTGGGTCTCTGGTGCTGTGAGGCAGGGGATCTACTAATTGCACCATCTTTGTTAATCATAAAATCTTCTAACTTACCATTCCCTGTATCTCCACTGTGATGCCACTTCATTGGCTGTGAAATACTTTGAGATATTCTGACGTCACAGATGATGCCACTTACATACAAACACTTTCTTATGTTACATCATAATGCATCTTTTCTTCATTAGCCATAAAGCTAATCTTTTCTTCATAAATAACCAGACTTTATACATTGTTTTATTGTATCCTGACCAATAGCTCAAGCAGAATTTAATTATTAAACTACAGAAACCGGTATTTATTTTTAATATTTTACTAACTGCTTTGAAATTGCTCTGGCTGCTGAGTGGGCATATGTTGTAAATATGAAACTTGATTTAAGTTTTTCTTTCGGCAAGTGCACATATTACCTACAAGATGTTCTTAAGACTTTACGAGAAGTAGCTCAGCAGTTTGCATTGGTGCTCCAGATGCAGTGATAAATAAAAGAACAGAGGAAGAGATGTGTATAATTCCACTCTCTTTAGCCTACATTCACTCTCCAGCCTGCCTTAGCTCCAGATTTCTTTTCATGCTTGGCTTGCAAAATCCTAGCAATTTCAGACTGAAGATTATCAGTTGAGCTGGTGTCTTCCCTTTATAGGAGTGATTTCTACACTTCCACAAGGGGGGAGGGGAATTAGTTTCTTAATTTTTTTTGGCCTAGTTCTTAATGAATGTTTAAACCCTCCTTGTCCTGGTCTATCCCACTGGTCAATGAAGTCTCCTTGCAAGATCCTAAAAGCTACAATCAAATCACTCCTTAATCTTCTGTATTTTAGCTAATCCAAGGTTAGTTTATTTCATCTCTGGGAGCCCTATTAATATACTGGGGAATTCATATTGCAACCAATATATTCTCTGTAAAGTGAAGTGCCCAGAACTGTTTGTGGTACTCTAGAGCTTCATATAAACATAAAAAATCCTCCTCCTCTTATGTTCTAGTCTTCAAGATTAAAGTTTTTCTGGCAACCCATCAATGTTCTTTGTAATTCAATGCTCCTGACTGGACGTTTTACTGTGCAACCTTTCTTTGTGCTACAGGCAAGCTTGGATATATTCTCTATTTATTTTTTATATTTATGAAACTGAAACCCTGGTGGAGGTGCTCGTGCTTCATTGCAGTGCAACTTCTTCACGCTGAAGGTGGTGAGCAGATGGAATGAGCTGCCAGAGGAAGTGGTTGAGGCAGGTACAATAGTATTTAAGAAGCCCTTGGATAGGTTCATGGGAGACTGGGACTTAGAGGGATATGGGCCAAACACAGGAAATTGGGACTATGTGGGTGTGCACTGTGGTCAGCATGGACTTGTTGGGCCAATGGGCTCATATCCATGCGGTATTGCTCTATGACTCTGAATACATACCCATTTTTTGCTTCTCACTGTCTTCTGTAGCTTAACTCAGAGACTCATAGAGTCATAGTAGAGTCATAGAGCAATACAGCATGGATACAGGCCCTTTAGCCCAACTAATCTATGCTGACAATGGTGCCCACCCAATTCGTCCCAATTTCCTGCATTTGGCCCATATCCCTCCAGGCCCTACCCTTCCATGTACTTATCCAAGTGCTACTTAAATGATACTATCGTACCTGCCTCAACCACTTCCTTTGGTAGTTCATTGCATATTGCCCCTCAGGTCCCTTTTAAATCTTTCCCCTCTCACCCTAAACCTATGCCCCATAGTTTTGATCTCCCCACCCCTGGGGAAAAGACTGTTACCAACCACCTTACCAATGCCTCTCAAAATTTTAAACACCACTATAAGGTTGACCCTCATTCTCCTATGTTACAAGAAGTAAAGACCCAGCCTGGCGAACCTCTCCCTATAACTCAGGCTTTCTACTTCTGGCAACATCCTCGTAAATCTCCTCTGCACTCTTTCCAATTTAACCACATCTTTTCTATAATAGAGTGACTAAAACTGTACACAGTACTCCAAGAGCGGGCTCACCAGTGACTTATATATCTCCAACGTAATGTTGCAACTCCTGTACTCAGTACCTGAACTGATGAAGGTCAGCATGCTAAACGCCTTTTTTACTATCCTGTCTACCTGTGATGCTACTTTCAATGAACTATGCACTTGTACTCCTAGGTCCTTCTGTTCCATTACACTCTCTAGTGCCCTACTATTCATAGTATAAGCCCTACACTGGTTCCACTTTCCAACACACATCACCTCACACTTACCTAAATTGAAATGCATTTGCCACTCCTCAG
>JARFYF010000112.1:46775853-46788254 GCA_030265395.1 Rhina ancylostomus | reverse complement strand
TTCGATATGTAAGTGCCACATCTTATTACTGTTAATCCTGTCAACCACTATTGATAATTGAGTGTGAACTAATACAGTGCTACTCAGTGGGATTGAATTTGCCATTTTTGCAGACAGGGTCATATGTGTACAAGTTATGACATCAGATTCTACCATAGATTATGGCCTGTACTTGTACAGGAACAGCTGGCTAGTGTCATCATTTTGACTAAATCATTCTTTTTTTATATATAATCTGGCCTATTCACAGCTTTTCAAAGCAACACGTTACAGGCAAAGAAACTTAATCTGATCTTAACTGTCTGGGCTATCAGGGATGTCCACTGTTACGGATGTCAGGGGTAAGTTTTTTTACACAGAGAGCAGTGGGTGCCTGGAACGCACTGCCGGCAGAGGTTGTGGGGCAGATACATTAGGAACATTTAAGCGACACATAGGTAGACACATGAATGATAGAGAAATGGAGGGCTATATGGGAGGTAAGGGCTATATAGATCTTAGAGCAGGGTAAAATGTCAGCATAACACCATGGGTCGAAGGGCCTGTACTGTGTTCTATGTTCTATTAACTGCTTGATTAGGTCACCTGGTCTCACCCTATCAGAGATATTCCCTTTGTTCTGTTCATCGCCCTCTCTCACCTTCTCTGGTACCCAAAACTAATTTGTTTTCTCTCTTTCCCAGTTCTGATGAAGGGTCCCGGACCTGGGACATTAACCCTGCTTCTCTTTCCACAGATGCTGCCTGACCTACTGAGTGTCTCCAGCATTTTCTGCTTATATTGCGACAGAGGATATCAGCTGCAAGTATGATTACATCAGGCAGTTACATGACTCATCTGTCTGACAGCTCTCCCCATTTGGTCCCAAGTCCCAAGATGTTCACAAGGAGGAAATCATAGGATCATATGGGCTAAGCATGACTTTCTTGCAGAGTGCCTTTTTTGATGGGAAATCCCTTGGTGCTTTGCTAGTGGAGGAGGTGGCAAATTTTCTTCAAAAATGTCATTAGAGAACCAGATAGGATTATGGTAATTTACTGATAAGCATTACTGAGACTAGTCTTTTATTACAGATTGCTTAATCAGCAGCATTTAAATTCTGTACTGAGTCTTGGGATTTGTTATACATTTTGCCAGATCGTTGGTCCAAAACACTTGAAAGTTCAGTAACCACTGTCCCATCACACAGAGTCACAGTCACCAATTCGTCCATGCCGATCATCTAAGCTTGTCCCATTTGCCTGTGTTTTTCCCATCTCCCTCTAAACTTTTCCTCTGCGTGAACCTGTCCAAATGTCTGTTAAACGTTAATTGTATCTGCCTCTACCACTTCCTCTGGCAGCTCAATCCATAAACACACCACCCGCTATGTGGAGAAGTTGCCCCTCAGGTTCCTTTTAAATCTTTCCCTCTCACCTTAAACCTGTGCCCTCTAGTTTTTGATTCCATTTCCCTTGGAAAAAGACTGTGTGCATCTGCCCTAACTATGCTCCTCATGATTTTATACACCTCTATAACCTACAAAATGTACAAAAAAATCTTCAGGAAGTTACACTAAACATTTATGCCTCAGCCTCATTTGAGTATTGTCCCCAACTCTGAGTGTCTTACTTCAGGAAGGATGACAAGGAGAGTGCAGAGGAGATTTACAGCGATGGGAAAATGTAACTTCCATCCTATGGAAAGACTGGAGAAGCTGGGGTAGCTGAGCACAGATGGCAGGGGATTTGATAACTCAAACCCTTGAGGGGTTTTGATAAAGCACATGGGGAGAAACTGTTTCCACTGGTATGGGGTTTGGTAAATCTGAGAACACAAACTTAAGCTAATTGTCACAAAGTAGGCACGCCAGCAGCTCTACTTCATTAGGAGTTTGAGGAGATTTGGTATGTAACCAAAGACTCTTGCAAATTTCTGCAGATGTGTGGTGGAGAGCATTCTGACTGGTTGCATCGGTGCCTGGTACAGAAACTCCGATGCACAGGATCAAAAGAGGCTGCAGAGGGTTATAGACTCAGCCTGCTCCATCACAGACACAACCCTCCCCACCATCGAGGACTTCAACAAGAGGCAGTGCCTCAAGTAGATGGCATCCATTATTAAGGACGCCATCTACTTGCCAGCCGGGACATGCCCTCTTCACGTTACTACCATCAGAGAGTAGATACAGGAGCCTGAAGACCCACACTCAATGTTTCAGGAACAGCTTTTTCTCCTCCACCATCAGATTTCTGAATGGTCCATGAACCCATGAACACTACCTCATTATCCCTCTTTTGCACTCTTTACTTATTTTTGTAACTTATAGTAATTTTTATGTCTTTGTGTCTTGCACTGTACTACTGCCGCAAAACAACATATTTCATGTCATATGTCAATGATAATAAATCTGATTCTAATCCTGAAAACCCAGACTTCCAGACTTAAGAACAGCTTCTTCCCCACTGCTATCAGACTTCTGAACCAATCACCTCTTTTGCATCCCCTTCCCAGTTGTACTCTTAATTTTACAGCACTTAGTTATTCTGTTGTTGTCACTTTAGCATTCCTTTTTACACTACTTCAGATTACACTATTATTTTTGAACATTTCTTCTACTTTACACATCTTTGTATTTACTGGTGCATTTATTATTGCTGTGTGTACTGTGTACTCTGTGAGCTTTACACAAACAAAGAATTTCATTGCATCTGGTGTATTTGACAACAAACTAATCTAATTTAATTTGACATGCCCTTTAGCTTCCTCTGAGCTGCTTCAATGAGGTCCTCATCAGAGTGTGCTGCAGAAAAACTCATGTGTTTCCTTGTCCTCTGGGTAGCTGGCACCCAGGCCACACTCTCCACTCCCACCCTCCCCACACATGCTCAGAGACTCACTAGAGGCAGTTTCTGGTTCTAATTTACATCAGTTGTCACCACCTGACCTGGCCTCAGGAGGGTTAAATAGACTGCCAGTGTCTGGACACACAAGAGAATGCAGATGCTGGAATCAGAAGCAACAAACAATCGGCTGGAGGAAATCAATGGGTCAGGCAGCATCTGTGGTGGAAAATGGACAGAAGACATTTTGGGTTGAGACCCTTCTACTGGACTGTCAGTGTTTGTTCACCTTCACTACCTCCAGCTTGTCAACCAGTGCCTTGCTCTCTGAAAGAAAACCACAGGTTAGTGCTGTGTTGAGGGAAGGGGTGGCACTGGTGGTGAGTATGATGCTGACACTTATGGAAGCTAGAGCTCTTAAATTAAATGAGGATTTGAGAAGAGAAGGGAGGAGGCCGTGAAAATAAGGAACACATGATGGATTATGGTTACAGCATGCTCATTAGACACCACCATCCTCCCTGACAGTTCAGATCCTGACATTGGCTGCCGCCTCCGCCAGCTGCACGTTCACCTCCATGTGTTGCAGTTGAGTCTGCCCATTCACACCACACCCCCTGACAATTGCTCCCAGCAATAATGTGCCATTAAGAGGGGCAGCTGTGTTAGTGAGTGCTCAGCAATGTTTCTGGGTACTGTGGCTGTCAGAGTTGAATGGTTAGTGTGTGTGAAAACTTTAAGTATGTCTCAGGGCATTGTGGTGGTTCAAATACTTTAAGGATGCAGTATCGCTGAACTGCTTCCACAGTTTTGTACCTGTGCAAGTCTGATATCTTTCCGTCCCTCCTTATGTTTACAAAGGGCAATTTGTGTTCCTGAATTACCACCAGTTGTGCTGAACTCCGGACTACGGTCTTAATAAATTAAGAGAAGACCGGGTTTCTTTATGATATAATGCCTTTCCCTAGGGTTCAGAGGCAGCAGTAAATCTCGGTGTTACAGTTTGCTCAAGAAATTGACATCTATTAATCAAGGATCCTCACCATCTGGGTCATGCCCTCTTCTCACTGCTACTATTAGGCAGAAGGTACATAAGCTTGAAGTCCCACACCACCAGGTTCAGGAACAGCTACTTTCCTGCAACCATCAGGTTCTTGAACCTACCCACACAACCCTAACCTTACCTCAGCAATGGATCATTACGGACTACCTCTTGCACTCTCGTGGACTTGTCTTTGATTGTGTTTTCTTTTGCATGTCTTATTTTGGAGTCTTTTCTTTTCCTTCACTGTCATGTATAATTCATGTATAATTTATATTCTGTGTATTGCCTGTGATACTGCTGCAAGCAAGCTGTTCTTTGCACCTGAACCTCACTGTACTTGAGCACATGACAATAAACTCGATTTGATTTGGCATTAAGCTACACTCTCACTGTTTCTTTACCCAGAGTTGAGACCTGCAAACTCACAATCATCCCGAGCATAATCTGCAGATGACCAACATGAGATCCAGACTGATCAGGTTACCCTTCCCTGACTACTGTCCTCTTATGACTGAGAGGTCATATCTTTAAAGCCTCACTGGGCATTAACAACTGTGAATGCAAATTCCCCTTTGAAGTAACACTGAAGTTTTTCAATCTGCTCTCATATGAGTTGAGCAAACAGAGATCCTTATCTCTGGGCAGCTGTTTGATACAATTTCAATCCATTACTAAGTCACAACTTTGCACTGCATTCCAGAAGCCCAGAGTAGTTACAATGGGGCTACATTTGTTATGGGGATGCATTTTATTAGGGTTTCAGGTGGGAATCAATGGGATTACCTCAACACAATGAGGTTACCTTTGAGGTGGGGAATTAAAATCTTCAAATCTTTCCCATCTGCGTGCCCATAGTTGGAAGCAGCTGGCTACATGTTGGGACGTCATGTTACAGCTGAACAAAATGTTAGCTAGGCCGCATATAGAGTAAAGTGTACCATTCTGGTCTCTAGGCCACAGGGAGGATGTGGCCTGGAAAGGAGGGGTGTAATTACAAGGAGAGACTGGATAGGCTAGGTTTATTCTCACTGGAACGTCGGAGGTCTACGGGGGTTTATAAAATTATGCAGGGCCTAGGTTGGTCCCAGTCTCCTTCCCTGGTTAGGGCAGTCTAAAACCGAAGGGCACAGGTTTAAGACGATAGGGGAAATATATAAAGGAGAGGCAAGTTTTTCACATATGAAATGAGCTGCTAGAGGAAGTGGTAGAAGTAGATACAATTACAATGTATGAAAGGTGTTTGAACAGGTACGTGAATAAGAAAGGGAGTAGAGAGATATAGGTCTAATGCAGGCAAATGGGATCAGTGTAAATAGGCATCAGAGTAGGCATGGACAAGATGGGCTGATGGGCATGTTCCTCTGCTGAACATTAAAAACTCCATGTGATAAAATTGACCTTCAGGAGCACAGAGGGGTTTACAGTCATGGTGTCCTCTTATTTTTCTCTCTGATTTCCCATCCTCTCTCTCAATCCCATCTCTCTTTCTTCTCTCTTCTCTCTTTTTCTTTCTGTCACCTCCTCCCTTGCTTTCACTTTTTCTCCTTCTCCTCTCTCTTACTTTTCCTTTCACCCTCTCTCTTTTCCTTTTTTTGCTCTTCCTCTCTTTCTTTCTGTGTTACTCCCTTACTAACTCTTGTTTTCTCTCTCTCCATCTTACTTCTCTCCTCCTCTCTCTTCTTCCTCTCTTGTTCTCTCCCTCATTCTTAGTGATCTGTCCTCTCTTTTTTTCTTTCTCACCGTCCCTTCTCGCTTCCTGATTCTGTCCCAATCTTTCTTTCTTTCTTTTTCTTTCTCTCTTTCTCTCACTTTCCTCTCTTCCTTGCTGTCTCTCCTCTCTCTCTATCTCTATCTCTCTCTCTCTCTCTCTCTCTCTCTCTCTCTCCATCTCAGTCAAAAAAGTCCATATATAGTGGTTGAAACTTTGCCTCTCTCCCAACCCCAGGACAGCTCTCAGCTCCTTCTTGGAGGTGTCGCACACTGAAGATGATGTCCACTATGCTTCTAGATGGATGAAATCCACACTGATTGGTGGAATCATTCTTCAGTAACTGGGACAAGGTGGATGAGGAGGACCCTGGTGCTGACTTTCTCTATGGCAGACAGCAGTGAAGCCCCTCTGTAGTTATCACAATAGGACTAGTCTCTTTTCTTGAAGGTGATCACCATTACACAATCTCTGAGGTCCCTGGCACATCTTCCTCTTCTCAGGCATGGGAGGTTGTGAATTTGGGACTAAGTTTCTCTTAGCCCAAGGTTTAGAACTTCAGTGGGGATATTGCCTGCTCCTGAAACCTTGTTGTTTTTCATTTGGCAGGTATAGTTCTTAAGTTCATGCCATTCTTTGTTGGTGGTGAGACGGGATCAGGACAATTCAAAGATACCCCAGTGTGGTTCAGGTTTGTTGGAGTTGTACTCTTAGTGGTCACTGAGTGCCTCTCCATCCTCAAAAAGCACTCCTCCTTCATGGATCCCACTGGTGTGGGCCCTTGTGTGTTTGGGCTCAAGGTGGTCTTGCCAATGCTGAAGAATTCAGGGTTAGCAGTGAGTTGCTGGACCTCCTCACAAAGGCTGCTGAATCTCTGCAGTTTTATCCCCCAGAGTATTGTGGAGGTCTGATCATTAAAGGAGGGAGATACCTTTTGGAAAGACTGGGGAATTGAGGTCCATGGAGAACTGGCATCGAAGAGGAGATGAGACCTGGGGCAGATCAGCCATGATCATATTGAATGGAGAGGTAGGCCTGAGAGGCCGAGTGGTCTACTCCTGCTACTTTCTGATGTTTCCACCCACCATCTATTCTTTAGGTCCTTTGTTTTTGGTTGAACCTCTGCCTTCAGGTGTTTGTAGACCGGTTCTGTCTCTTCGAGAAATGTTAGAGCTTCCAATACTTATGTTTGCATTTAATTGGTTCTTGGATTTACTGGTCATTCCCATCAAACTGTTCCTGGTGTTTTCCTGCCAACAATCTTTTCACAGTTGTTTATTATCATGGACTTCATGGCAGTGGGCCCTCTGTGGTTCCGGTTGTCTGAGGCTTGTCAGGTTGCCCATGAGATATTGTTTGTGTGGTCAAAACTGCAGCTGATTAATGAAATCTGATGAAGGAACTTTGATCTGAAATGTTAACTCTATTTCTCTTTCCACAGATGCTGCCTGACCTGTTGAATGTTCCCATCATTTTCTGCTTTTATTCCTTTGTGGAGTCCGTGATATTCTCAATGTCAATTTTTCTTACAGCAGTGCTTTTGTTGCCATCACGGTTTGGGATCCAGGCTGTTGGAGATAACAACTGATTAGGCAGCGGTGAGTCCAAAAATTCTCAGTGCCTGTCACGGACCAAGCGGTGCTGATGGATGGGAAGTGGAGGAGCTTAATTTCCTTGGGGACAGAAGTACTCTGAAGATCCTATAGGATAATTTTGTCTGTGGGTTAATAGAAAAATGGATAGAGGTTGTCATCTTACTGCCATCCATTTCACTCAGTTTTTATTTCTATTGAAGTCAGTCAGGACCAGAAAGCAAATATGCACATTCCCAAAATCCACTGATGTGAAAATCTGAATTTCAAAGAAAAGTTCAAATGCAGTAACACCTCATTTGGAAAGATTACTTCACACAGGTTCTCTGAATTGGGGGAGAGAGGTCTTATTCTGGGAACTGGTAATTGGTTTATTATTGTCACATGTATTGAGATACAGTTTGTTTGCATGCCATCCAGGCAGATCATTCTATACATGAGTACATTGAGGTAGTACAAAAGGAAAACAATAACAGCATGCAGAATATAATGTCACAGTTACAGAGAAAGCACAGTGCAGGCAGCCAAATAAGGTGCAAGGGCCATGACAATGTAGATTGAGCGATTAAGATTTCAGCTTCAGCACATAAGAGATCCATTCAAAAGTCTTAAGTTGTTTTTTTTTGCCTTAAGTTAGAGAGAGGGAGGGAGAAAAGGAGGTGCACAGGCCCATGGAACCATTTTAGTTGCCTGCGTACAGTGCAGGTGTTGTGACAACAAGCCAAAGCTGCTGTTTTGCTTTATGCACATGCAGTTGGTGGGGCTGCTAATGGAGATTGTTCAAATCCCAAATGTGTTGGAAAATTTCAAAGATGTGTGGTAAGTGAAGGGATGTCTTAGAGAAGAAGAGATTGGCCCAGGTTTCAACACAAGCTATCCCTTCTACATCAATGACTTTACCTTTGCAATGTTTATCAATTGGAGCAGCTAGACATCAAGCAAATGTTCTTGATGGCTCAAAGCAGATTGAACTTATTACCATGCACGATGCTCCATAAGATGGACCTCCGGCTGTGTGGCAGGGCAGTGATTATACAGTGTGCACAAGCTTTTCCTCAAGTTAAACAGAGCAATAAAAGAATGTCTGATAGTTAGTCTTCCTCCATTTTCTGTTACTGTTTCTGAAGAAAACAGAGCAGTTTGCTTTAGGTCAAAATGATACATAGATAAGCATATAGAGTTTGTTTAATTCTATCACTTCATTACAATAATTATATGTTAAAAGTTTAGACCCCATTTTGATGACAGGGTGTTGACATCCATTTTCACAAAAAACAGTTTATTGAGGTGAGATTTGATTTTTCATCTGTGCCACGTTGAGGAAAGTTATTGACTGTCAGTTCTTTCTTCCCTCTGTAAAAAGCAACTTTTATTTCATAATTCCTTTTTGTAATTTCACCAAGACCTGAAGTTACACTCTGTGTAAGAGGAATTTTTTTGGCTGAGCTAGAAGTTCACCCACGTTTGATCTTTCTAGCTTCACTTGTTTTCCAGATGGAAAAAAGTGAAGTTCAGTAGCCCCAGGCAAGCAGCAGATCGGAGAGAAATGCCGGGTGGAAAGAAGTTCTGAAAAGAAATTTAGATTCGATAATATAAATCCTAAGTGCTTCTGTGATTTATATACCAGTATCCCAAACATTATTTCACAACTCTGATCTTCTATTATGTGCCCATTTTCTTCTCTTAATCTCAACTCATTTAAGCAAATCAATAATTTTGCTGTTCTCAATGTAGATAACCTCTCTTCTCTCTTGTTCTCTCCCTCTCTCTCATCCTCACCCTCTCTCTCTCTCTCTCTCTTTTTCTTTCTCTGGAATGAAACAGACATTTATATTCCACCTCCACTCAGTGTGTCTGTGTTGGCTGTACTGGAGGGACGTTGCTTTCTCAAAGTGTGCAACAGAAGATGTTAATTGATGTGACTGCAGTTACTCCAGGCTGCAATACACTCTCAATTCCAGCTTAATGTGTGTCTGGCCACTAACTTAAACTAATTAATTAACCGGAATTGCTTCTTTGCTGACTAAATATGAGTCAGATCCATTAACCAGAGAGGTGTGCCCAGGACCCTAGCTCTACCAAGGTCTGGGCTGATAACAAGTCCTCACACCATACCCCAGAAGGAGACCATGCAGATGCTCAATGCATACTCTCAGGTGAAGTGTCATGGCAGACAACAGGGCTCTGTCCTCACTGTAGGCTGTGCTTACAAAAATCACATTCAGTCATTTTATGACATCAGTTCCCAGGTCCATTTGTACCATGTTCTGGGTCCTGCTAACTCCTAACCTGTGCCTACCCTCACTGGCAGTACGTTCTACTATGTGGGTTCAGGCAGCAGGACTTTGAGCAATAAACACCTGCAGGAATGACCTCTTCTACATTAGATGGAGGTGTTTAAGAGGCTCTTAGATAGGCATATGAATATGCAGAGAATGGAGGAATGTGGACCATGTGCAGGCAAAATGGATTAAGTGTCATTAGCTGAATTAGTTCAGTACAACATCATGAGCAGGAGGGCTTTCCTGTGCTATACTGTTCTGTTATACTAGGCTTCACTGTATTTAATCTATAACACACAAACACTTGGTCTCTCTGTTCCTCTCTCCCTCTCAATCTCCCTCCCTGTACTTTCTTCTCTTTTTCTCTCTCCTTTATTTCTCCCTCTCCTCTCTCTCTGTCTCTCTCTCTCCACTCTTTCTCTCTCATGGAAATATCATTCACAGCTATTTGTGTGAAGTTGAAGCTTAAAGGGGGAATCAGATATGCAGTGAATCAGTAAAGGGCAGATGGGCATAAAACAATTCAAACTAACTTTAGTTTTGAAATCAAGTTCTTTTCAAGTAAATGTGACCTTTTCTTCAAACTTAGCAGCAGTGATTCTTAGACAACAGCAATATCCTGAGGCAGCCAGAAACCATTTTTGGCAGCACTCATGGTCCCACCACTCTCTGCCGGAGTGCCCAAACAGTGTGCTTTCCTCACTGTTGCACACCCAATTTGTGTGTGTGGGGTGAAATGAAAAGAACTAAAATGGCCTTAGTCTTTCATTAGCATGACCTCCCCTGAACGCATAGTCAATGTCCAAGCTTGTCCATTTACAGATAGCTTGAATGCAACTGAATGTCTCTTTTGATGTATTTTGATTTTCATTTCACAGGGCTTCAATCCCTTTTGACACATTTCCCAACGTGGAAATTCCAGCTGTAAATCGGAAAAATTCTGACTACGTAATTAGTGGGTGGCATCTGTTTTCTATTAGTTAAATGGCTGCACTGAACTGTTAAAATGAGGGTGAGCGAATTACAGTAAATGGAACAGGGAAAAAAGATGATATTTCTAATCACATCTTAAACGTACCCCAGAGAAATGAAATCAATATGTCTATGATTGGTAAATAGTCATTAGAGTTTAATAATTAAAGATTTTTTTTAAACAAGTATTATACTTTAGCATGTGGAGTTTTAAATTAAGTCAGGTCATTGCAACTTCTGGAAATACCTCCATTGCCAATAGCAATTGGAGTTAACAAAATGGAGTGTCAAAGTTCAAAAAAAAGGAGCATAATAAATGTATACAAAACATTGGTTACACCAGAGTTAGAGCAGCAGGTGCACTTTTAAATGCCCCATTAAGGGAAGACATTCAAGTTGTAGAGTCACATTGCACGGAAACACCCCTCTGAGCTCACACTGACCATCAAGCACCCATTTACACTAATCGTACCATAACCCATCTTATTCCATCCACATTCTCATCAACTTCCCCCAGATTCTATCACTCACATACACACTAGGGGCAATTTAGAGTGGCCAATTATCCAACCAACCATTATGTCTTTGGGATGTGGGAGGAAACCAGAGCACCTGGAGAAAACCCACATGGTCAGGGAGAATATGCAAACTCCGGCAGACAGGACCAAGGTTTGGCGTTGAACTCAAGTCGTTGGTGCAGTGTTGGCAGTGGTTCTGCTAGCTGCACTATTCTGCTGCCTTGTTAATGAATCTGGAAAAGGAAAGCTATTGACAATAAGTGATTTGAAATGTTGTGGGCTTGACAGTGCTCTTTGTGGGTTCTAGAATGATATCCAGAATGTGTGAGCACACTTCCAATTGAAGATTGCCAATTACCACGCCAGTCAAAGGGTTAGCATGCATCCAGCATTCAGCAGAAGTGAGGAGATGGGACAGATTGTGGCATCACCTGAAACATCGACAATTCCCTTCCTCCCACAGATGCTGCTCAACCTGCTGAGTTTCTCCAGCAGATTGTTTGTTGGTCCAGATTCCAACACCTGCAGTCTCATCTGTCTCCATGTCTTTCCTTAACCTTGCAAAGGTACACGTTAATTTGCTCATACTCCCAGTTAATTTGGAGGATTTTGCAAAGATTGTGTTGCTGGTAACTTTCCTGTGTCTTGAAATGTAGTTCACGTCTCAGAGACAACGAAAGGAAGGCAGAAATGACTTCTATTCAGTACACACTGAGTTTTGTGCCAAGTCCAAGATTCTGATCTTCAAACACACTTTTCCTTAATCGACCAAATGTTGTGCTGATGTATTGAAGGTGGTGGTGAATTTTATCACTGTCATGTACCTTCACTGACAGGTGGTTTCTCCCTAGAGGTGGAAAATAATCCACCTTTTCCAAGATCTTATTGTGAACCTTTATTGTCAGAGGGCAGTAATGTGCAGCAAGGGTCATTTGGTAGAGATTCTTGGTCTTGCGGATGTCAAGAGTAAGGTTCATCCTCTTCTATATTTCAGTGAATAATTGAATAATGGTTTCTAGCATTGATGTAGGTTCAACAACTTCCCATTAGTTTCCAAGATTGGCTCCATTGCTGTGGGAAGTTTGTTCAAGGTAAGGTGGACCATTGCAGCAAGAAATA
This sequence comes from Rhina ancylostomus, assembly GCA_030265395.1. NCBI lineage: Eukaryota > Metazoa > Chordata > Chondrichthyes > Rhinopristiformes > Rhinidae > Rhina > Rhina ancylostomus. Next base: position 46,776,196 of record JARFYF010000112.1, on the reverse strand, counting down.
TTGTCAGGGCAATGGCACAGCTTTGCTTGACACAGATCTTCAATGAACTTGTCTCTTTTGTGAACCTGTTGGTTAGTATCCTGGCTTCCAAGGCATCAGGAAGCAAGCATAAGATGGAGGTACATTTCTGTGGGCAACTGTATTTGAGAAGGATATTCCACAGTCTTTGCAGACTGATGAAGTCAAAGTCTCCAGCAAAGTCTGAAAAGGCTGTGTGGTGCTGCTCCCTGCATTTTTTTTTGGAGTTGTCTTGCAATGATCATGTCCACTGTGTCTTTATATGGATGGAACCCACACCAGTGAATCAGGGGGCAGCTCTTTGGCCACTGGAGATGTCAGTTGA
>JARFYF010000112.1:46458738-46469533 GCA_030265395.1 Rhina ancylostomus | reverse complement strand
CCAATTTACACTCCCAAGTTCTCTCCTTATAGCCACATAGTTTGCCCTTCCCCAATTAAATATCTTCCTGTCCTCTCAGCACCTGTCCCTGTCCATGACAATTCTGAAGGTTACGGAGTAATGGTCACTGTCCCTCAAATGCTCCTCCACCAATAGATTCTTCACCTGTCCCAGTTCATTTCCGAAAACTAGATCTAACACGGCACTCCCTCTAGTCAGCCTGTTAATATACTGCATCAGGAATCCATCCTGGATACATTTAACAAATTCCATTCCTTCTAAACCTTCACAGGGGAGCTACCTACTCCATCAGGCCCCTCCAGAATCTTCTATTTCAACGAAATCACCTCTCATTCTTCGAAACACCAATGAATATCTGCTCAATCTTTCCTCATTAGGTAACTCACGAACCAATCCAGTAAACCATCAGTGGATACCTCCAAAGCAAGCTACAGACCAAGTGTTGGGTAATGGGGCTAATACAGAAGCATGCCCACTGGTCAGTGTGGAAAACTTGGGCTGAATGGTCTGTTTCCATGCTATACAATTCTATGATTCTATAAAATGCACCTTTCCTTATATAAGGAGACCAGAGTTGTACACATTATTCCAGGTATAATCTTGCACATTTAGATCCAGAGTGGTAAATCACTTGACCCATATGCTGTTCAAATGACACAAATCAATGGGAAACAAACTGATTTTCAAAAGCAGGTGACTTCGTAACTTATTAACTGGGTCAACTAACTGGATTGTTCCAGGAAAATAGGGTCTCTACCGAGATTATTTGCTGAACTTGCAATTGTCAGTTACAGCAGCTGCAGACATATTCACATTATGATAATTACTGACTAGTCTAGAAACTGCCTGCCACATCCTGACTTGCACACAGTATTACTTAGCTCCTCCATTCACTCTTTAGTCACTGTTGAACAGTTCGACCTTTCCCACTTTTCCTTGAAGCCTCCTGTCAGCCACATGGCCAACATCCACAGCCCTAATCCCCAGAGGAAGAAAAGGAACATGGGGAAGAATGGATTCCATCAATGGCGAAGGCAAAAGTCCAGACATTGGCTTCATGTGTAACCGGAACAACTAGGTTAGAATAAAGATCCCATAGGAAGTTGGTTTGTGGAATTATGGCAGCAGCAGTATGAGATGAAAGGGAAACAGTGCCATCTTTCTGAGGTGATATTGTCAACTGGCCCTCCTGTAGAGGAGTCAGGTGAGCACACTCAAGAATCAAGCATTAACAGAAGGCTGATGAGCACTACCTAAGAATTACTCAAAGTACAGGGGAACCTGTTGAAAGTCATGGGTCATGGTAAGAGGAATGGAGGAGATCCCCTCCATTTTGGTCTGTGTGAAGCCTACTATGTAGGAATATTGGCAAACTCTATCTATACCCTTCATGGTTTTATACACCTCCATAAGGTCACCCCTCAATATCCTACATTCCAGGGAATGAAGTCCTAGCCTGCCCAACCTCTCCCTATAACTCAAGCCCTCTTGTCCTGGCAGCATCTTTGTAAATTATCTCAACATTCTTTCTAGTTTAATGATGCCTTTCCTATAACAGGGTGACCTCAGAGGAAACATGGACTTCTCTTTGCCTCAGTAAAGCAGCCACATAATCAAAGACCCCACTCACCCTGGACATTCTCTCTTCTTCTCCCCTCCCATCAAGGAGAAGATACAAAAGCATGAAAGCATGTACAACCAGGCTCAAGGACAGCTTCTATCCCACTGTTATAAGACTATGAAACGGTTCTCTGAGATGATAAGATGGACTCTTGACATCACAATCTACCTCGTTATGGCCTTGTACTTTATTGTCTGCCTACACTGCACTTTCTCTGCAACTGTAACTTTCTCTGTATTCTGTTATCGTTTTCCCTTGTACTACCTCAATGCACTGCTGTAATGAAATGATCTGTATGGATGGCATGCAAAACAAAGTTTTTCACTGTACCACTGTACATGTGACAATAATAAATCAATTTACCAATTTTACCAAAACTGTACACAGTTGACCACTATCGTCCATATGTGGTCTCAACAACGTCTTGTATAGCTGTAACATAACATCCCAACTCCTGTATTCAATGTCCTGATTGATGAAGGCTAGTGTGCCAAACACCTTCTTCACCACCCTATCTTACCTGTGACAACACTTTCAGTGAATTATGTACTTTTACTCTTAGGTTCCTCCACTCTACAACATCCCCTAGGGCCCAGCCATTCACTGTATAAGTGCTACCCTGGTTTGACTTCCCAAAATGCAACACTTCATGCTTATCTGAATTGAAAACCATTTCCAATCTTTGGCTCACTTACTAGCTGATGAAGATCACCCTGTAATTGTTGATAACTGTCTTCATTTTCTTTGATACCACCTATTTTAGTATCATCCCCAAACTTACTAACCAGGACCCTGTCCATTCACATCCAAATTGTTTATATCAACAATGAACAACAAAGGTCCCAGACCTGTGGCACACAACTAGTCACAGGCCTCCAATTAGAGAAACGACCTACGACCATCACCCTCTTCTTCCTGCCATTGAGCCAATTACAAATCCATTCAGCGATCTCTCCCTGTGTCCCATGCAGTTTAACCTCCCAAACTAACCTGTCATGCAGGACCTTGTCAAAGTCCAAGCAGACAATCTCCACTGCCCTACTTTCATCTATCCTCTTAGTTACCTCTTTGAGGACCTCTAAGAGATTTGTCAGACACAATTTCCACACACAGAGCTGTGCTGACTATTCCAAATCAGTCCTTGCCTGTCCAAAAGTTGATAGTTCCTGCCCCTCCAGTAACTTACCCACCGACCCGTAGTCAGACCCCTGGCTTATCTTTGCTGCCCTTCTTAAATAACAGTAAATATTAGCCACCCTCCAGACTTCTGGAACTACACCTTGCAGAAAATGATGAAGCAAATACCTCTGCATGAGCTTCTGCAATTTCTTCCTTAGCCTCCCACAAGGTCTGAGAATACAGTCAGGCCAATTTATCAGATTTATCCACCTTAATGCACTTTAAGGCTGCCTCCATGGTAATTCATATGCAGTCCAACTTATCACTCATTTCCTAAGCATCCATCATTTTATCTACAGTAAAAACTGATGAGAAATATTCATTAAAAATCTTGCCTGTCACCTGTGACTCCACACATAGACAGCCATGTTGAAGGGAACCTAGCCACCCTTTAACTCTTAATAGTCTGGATAATCCCTGGGATGCATGCACAGGTCTTCAATTAAGTGAATGTGGAAGTAATGTGTAATATCCCATGACGAGTGCAGTTGGAATACCTCATGCCCTGTCCCTCTCTACTCCAGCAGCTGGAAATCCTTTACCTGCTTTTGTTTCTTTCCAGTCCCTCATGTAGTCCAAGGCAATTCTAACAAAGTGTCTGTGACTAAACACTCCCGTGATGAATCCTAAAAGGGGCCAGAGTTTGAGTTTATTAAATAATGATTGCATTTATTCAGAATATCCAGGAATGTTGTTGATCATGTTGTTTGGTTGGCATCGATGAGTTGGGCTGAAGGGCCTGTTTCTATGCTGTGTAAGTACAAGGCTCAAGTCAGGAGTGTGAAGGAATACTCTCCACTTGCCTGGATGATGCCTTTTCAACAACCCTCAAGAAGCTCGATACCATACAGAGCATAGCAGCCTGCTTGGTAGGTACCTGTCCATGACCACTCACTCACTCCACCACCGACATACAGTACTAGCAAATTGTACCATCTACAAGATGCACTGCAGCAATTCACCAAGACTCCTCAGACAGCATCTTCCAAACTCATGACCTCTACCAGTGAGAAGGATATGAGCAGCAAAATCATAGGAACACCACCACTTGGAAGTTGCCCCCAATCCACACACCATCCTGACTTGGACATACATCACCATTCCTTCACTGTCACTCGGTCAAAATCCTGGAGCTCCCTCCCTAACAGCATTGTGGAGATACCCACACTCAAGGACTGCAGCAGTTCAAGAAGGCAGCTCACCATCACCTTCTCAAGGGCAACTATAGATTGGCAAATAAATGCTGGCTCAGCTTGCAAAGCCCAAATCCCTTGAACAAATAGAAAAAGAATAATTCTATGACTCTAAGTCTTGAAAAAGTGCCCCAGAAAATCTCCCCTTGTCCCTTAAGAATCCTCTTCAATCTTTAGTGATCAGTCTCCAAAATGAACATTGAAAGCTAAGTCTGGCTTTCCCTAGCACTCACAGCTCTCATCAACTGCTACTCCTATCCGTGGTGGTGTCCTTCATTGTTACAGAGTGGAGCAGTGGGGCACAGCTTGTCTAATAAGCTCCAGTGGGCAGTTTAATTCTCAATCAGCCCTTTAATTTCCCTCTGGGCAACTATAACAGAGACATCTTTCAACACCTAGGCCAAGAGGCCATTTTGGTCTAAAGGACGGCTAAACCTGCATTGTAGTTTATGGATCTCAGATTGACCACATCACTCTATTGGGTCTACAAGAGGCCTAGACGATGCAATAGATATAATCTTACTGCAAATATGTAAGTCATAATGGCACAAGCCAAAGGTAGTAGACAAAATGCTACATTAAATGGAAGGAAACTATTCCTCCCACTCATACTCAATGGTTATGGGATGTTATGTCATATAATAATTTAGAGAAGATCCATTGCTCTATTTCTGGATCTATTTTGAACTTTCAAATATTATGAGGACCTTTTCTGAACTACTTTCAAAATTACTGATTTGGTACTCACTGCACAGATATTGGCCAATGCTACTATGCCTTTATAATTTTATTAAACAGTTTTGGTTTTGGTAGTAGAGTTAGATTTTTTTAATAATAAAATTATTCCAATTTATCAATATCAATTGTTTTTTTTTGTGTTTATCAATATGAAGCATTGTGATTTCTAGTGCGATTCAATATATTCTATTTTGTAATTTTTTCCTGTTTCATGCATTTTGTATTTCTTATTTGAAATTAATAAAAATATTGAAAAAGAAAATGCTACATTATTTATTGATCCATATTGATGACTTACAATATGTTAATGCATTCTAACTGTATTACTGCATATTTATTTAATTTCTATTTATTAATTTTGAGTACTTATTGCACCATCCCTAAATGCCCTTGAGAAGTTGGTGGTGAACTGCATTCTTAAGCCACAGCTAATTGGGTGAGGGCATTTCCATAGTATTGCTACAGAAATAGACCCAGAAATGGTGACAGTATAAGGTCATGTCAGAATGGTGTGTGACATGGAGGTGGTGGGTGGTGTTCCCAAGTGTCTGCTGCCTTAAGTCCTTCTATGGAGGTAGAGATTGAGAGTTTGGGAGATGCTGTTGGAGTTGCCTTAGTACTGGATATCTGGGCATTAAGGGAATCAAGGGAAAGTTGTACTCAAGTGAAAAATTAATCATGGTTGAATGATGAAACAGGCATGAGGGGAATACCCTACTCCTGCCTCTGTTTCTTATGTTCTTATGTAACTGCAGTGTACTTGGTAAATGTAATTTATTCCCTCCCCCACACACGGTAGGAGGAGATATTGCTGGCTTTTTATGGTGGATGAGGTGGCAATCAAGTAAGTTATTTTGTCCTGGATGGTATCAAGTTTCTTATATGCTGTTGGAGTAGCACTCATCCGGGTAAGAAGAGAATAGATCATTAAAGAATTGAAGAGTTTGTGCCTGCAGAGCATGGAATTTCATGATATTGTCGTGAGCTTCAAATCAGTCAGACTTCAGATTGAAGTTAATATGCAATTCATCAGTAGGCATTCTGAGATGGTGACAGAGTGAAATTCTTGAAGCATAAACATATAGCTCATGAGGTCTTGAGAGCTTTCCCTGCAGCTTCCACCATGGCTACATAACATACAGTAGGCTTCAACTGGTCAGCTCCACTTCCCACCCCTAAGGTCTAATATGCAAATTTTATTTGCAAAATTTGATAATCATAAGTGTACAGCACTGAAACAGGACCTTTGGCACAGCTGGTCCATGCTGACCAAGATTCCTATCTAAGCTAGTCCTGTTTGCTTGTATTTGGCCCATAGCCTTCTAAACCTTTCCTACCCATGTATTTTCCCAAGTACCTTCTTAATGTTGTTAATATACATGCCTCAAGCACTTCCTCTGGCAGCTCATTCCACTCTGTGGGTGAAAGGTTGCCCCTGAGGTTCCTATTAAATCTCTCCCCTCTCACCTTAAACCTGTGCCCTCTTGTTCTTGATTCCCCAATCCTGGAAAAAAGACCAATCACCCTACTGGTGCCAGTCATAATTTTATACACCTGTATAAGATCACTGATCATTCTCCCATTCTCCAATGAGAAAAGTCCCAACCTGCTCAACCTCTCTCCATAACTCAGTCCCCTATGTCCTGGCAACATCCTCCTAAATCTCATCCCCACTCTTTTCAGCTTAATGACATCTTTCCTATAGCAGGTTAACCAAAACTGAACACAATATTCCAAAAGCAGCCCCACCAATGTCTTGTACATTACATCCCAACTTCTATACTCAGTACCCTGACTGCTGAAGGCCAGCATGCCAAAAGCCTTCTTCACCACCCTGTCTACCTGCAGTGCCAGTTTCATGCATTATAAGTCTATTTCTGCAGCTCTCTACCCAGTGACACTGTGTGAATGCCCTCACTCATTGCAGTGGTTTATGAATGTGGTTCACCACCAGCTTCTCAAGGGCATTTACAGATGTGTAGTAAATACTTTTAAGTTAATAGACTATAAATATATGCAGTAATGCAGTTCATCTAGATTCCAGCATCTGCAGTGCTTTGTTTCTCTAGTAATACAGTTAGTATAGATTAACATATTGCAAATCATCAATATCAATCAATCAATAATATAGCATTTTATGTACTATCTTTGGTAGGTGCTATAATGACTGTCAAACACGGCATGATCAATAGAAGCACTTAGACCATTCCAGGCCAATCTGTCACAATGTTGAGCAAGGAGCAAACTCGCAGAGAACCCAAATGCGACACACCAATACAAGACTGGAGTCAGGATACTTCCTCAGGACAAACACTGCCAGCATCTGGAAGGAATCTTGCCTCAGAGATCAGAAGAAAAATCCCAACACAAATTGGATCTTCAAAAAGGAATAGAGAACACAGGACTACTCTAGAGTAGAGTACTCTAAGCAACTAGGAGCCAAAGGTAGACCAATACTCTGGAAACATGGGTACTTATGCTAGGCCCCTGATGGGGCTCAGGTGAGTGTCATTATACAATCAGTCCAACATGGAATCCATGTGCTGGACAACAAGGCATTAAAAGAGCCAAACTGAGGGCCAGAACTCAGAACCATGACAGATACATTAAATGTAGGCTGTCATTTGGTGGTTTACTACCAGAACATGATCTTTATCATATTACATTTTTGTTTGTTATGTACTTGGCACCTCAAGTCATTTATTATGGAAAGCAAATAAAATTGCAGATGCTGGAATCTGATAAATAAAGAGAATTGCTGGAAGTATTCAGCCAGTCAAGCAGCTTCTGTGAACATGAAACCAGTCAATGATGCTTCCTCAGAACTGGGAGAAGTGTGGAGGGTTTACAGTCTTTGTAGCTGATCTGAGGGGAGGACTGAGGTGAAAATTAAAGACTATATGGAGATATAGAGCATGAGTTCTCTCTGTTTAAAGAAACAGATTGTGAAAGGGATGTAAGAATGATAATATGAAAAGATGAGAGAGCAGCTTAACTGAAGTCAACTGTTATCACTGGTTTCTCTATTGCGCTATCTTTAGAATGCTCAGTGTATTAAACTGAAAACTAAAGTACTTTGAATATTGCAGTTCTTCTCTTTAACGTAGTGATTTGCCCATTATCCCCTTACCTTTTAATTTACTCCATAATAACTCATATCAGGATAAATCTTTTTGTGTATCATGAAGTAGGATCTGAATGCACTAATAGGGAGTGTAGTCGAGGCAGATTCAGTCCTGGTATTTAAAAGAAAACTGGATAGGACTTGAAGGATAAAAAATATATAGGTGTATGGGAGGCATATGGATCACAGGATGAGCTGAACTGATTTTAGTCAGAGGCAGTGTGAATTCAGTGGGTTGAATGACCTCCTGTTCTGTAACCTGTGATTCTGTAATGCGCAGTATTTATTTGTATATGTTTGTTTTATTTCTTGACCATGCATCAAAACCAATTGTGTCTTTCACCTTACAGTCCTAATCAAAAATAAGATCAATTAAGTGAACACAAGGAAATATCAACTGAATAATTTAAAAGCATTGTAAGTGAATTCAGGAAATAAAGGCCATTTAGACTTGACTCCAATGCTGTGGGCTTTCTTTTCACCACATGCTAACCTCTCAATTTTTGGTGAAACTAAAACAAACATTGCTGTCAAACATCTTTCAAAACTGTTTCTCAATTTGTACTAATTCAACTATTTTTGAACTTTGCTCTATGTATCTGCAGCCCCAGTCAGTAACCTTGCCTGAACCTATTCATTCTGTCTGATTTAAGAAACTGAGTAGATACAGTCCAGTGACTACTTGGATGGGAGACTACTTAAATGTAGGATGGTTAGTTGAAGTGGAGGTGGATGCCACGAGGTTAGTCTCCCTGTGAACCACTTATGATGGAAGACATGTTGCAGTCCCAAAAGTGGTTCATCATTTTATTAGTCTTGGGACTGACTTTTGAAGCTTTATGTACTTTGTGCCTGTATTTATTAATACAGATATAAGTAATGGCCATGTCTTGTTAATAGACTGAACAGATGTTTTCACAGCATGATAAAAATCACTCTCAAATACTTACTGTCTTGTCCAAGAAAAATCAGTTCTGTATTGGTGACCTTTTCCTATTCCTTTCATTCAGTGCTAATCATCCAAAAACAAAACATCAGTAGTAGGGAAGTCATTGGAAAAAATTCTGAGGGACAAAATTAATCTACACTTGAATAAGCAGGGATTAATCAAAGAAAGCCAGCATTGTTCGGTTAGGGGAAGATCTTGTCTGACAAATATGATTGATTTTTCTAAAGAACTAACAATGTGTATAGATGAGGACAAGGGGGTTAATGTTGTTTTAATAGACTTCAGTAAGGGAAACAAATCCAAAAGGTTGTAGCTCATGGGATCCAGGGCAAATTGGCAAACTGGATCCAAAATGGCTTGATAATAGGAGTCAGAGGGTGAAGGCAGAGGATTGTTTATGTAATTGGAAGCCTGTGACTAGTGGTGTACAAGAGTGATTGGCGTTGGTTCCTTTACTGTTTGTTATATACATAAATGATTTGGATATGAATGTAGGAAGCATGATTAGGAAGTTCGCAGATGACATGAAAATTGGTAGTGGGGAGGCTAGTCTTAGGTTACAAGATGATAGTGATGAAATCGTAAAATGGGCAGAATAATGGTAGATGGAATTTAATTCTGCTAAATGTGAGTTTTGATGAAATCCCCTGTTACACTGGGGATATCTGTTTGGGATATTAGTGAACCAGGTGAGGTTTTATTGCAATTCGGTAGTTTTTCACTATCATTGTTATGTTTAAATTTTTAAAAATTTATCCAAGTCTACTTTGAAGATTCTATGATTCTCTGCTAGGCAATGAATTCCAAATCACAATTCAGTTTAATGAATCAAGAACTGTTTTCTTTTGTTGTCTTTTGTTTCTTTACTAATCACCCTAAAACTGTTTGCTAACCTTCCTGTAACTGGATACTCTTCTGTATTTATTCCTCTCTGAACTCCTTCCCAAACTCCTGATCTTTAACCAATCAGGTTAGGCCATTGATAGCAGCCTAGACCTCCACCCCTATCGTCTTCCCTCTTGCCCCAATGTCCTGATCCCATTAACTAACAGCCTCCCTGAACCAAGTCCCAATTTACTCACAAATCACCACTGACCATAGACTCCACCACCTGACACACTCTGCACTATTTAGTTCACCTTGGCATGAAAACAATTTGCATTGGTGGGCTCAGGATGAAAAACTATGATTGGCATGCTGCTATTACAACCATCTGGTGCACTCATTAGGATGCACTGGAATCTATGGGATCCAGGGAACTCCAGCATTAGATGCCTCCCCTGTCCTTGTGATAATGTGCATACTTTACCCAAATCCCTTTTAAATATCTTCCATTTCATATATACTGCTTTGCCTACCAATTTTTGAGTCCAGTCAGCCATGGCCAGAGACCTCCTTGGCTTCCCAGGTTCAGCCTTCCTCCAATTAAGAGTCTATACTTGACTATTCCTTACCCTTTGCCATCTCTGCTCCTGAACCTTGGACCTCCACATGGTCCTTGAATGAAACAGACCACATTTGCCCCATGTCAGTCACTCAGAACTAGATCCAGCATCCTCATTTGGCATAAAATACTCTACATTGTGATTAATTTAATACTCGGAAGTAGCTCCTTCCAAAAATATGTAGTAGTCTATTTCCTCCATAATATGTAATGTCATCCAAATTATTGAGTGAAGAGAGCCAGGTTCTGCCAAGATTTAATTTTACATTAATTATATTTTATGGTTGGATAACTTTACACTTCATTATAATTGTTTATGCTCATGGTCTCTTCAAGTAGCTCATAGATGTCACAGAAAGATTCAGCACAGAAACAGGTCCATAGGCCCACTGAATCCATGCTGACCATCCACCACCAATTTACACTGATCCTACATTAATCCCATTCTTTATTCTTCCCACAATCTCATCAACTCTCCCCAGATTTTACCAACTCACTAATATATTAGGGAAAATTTACACTCTCC
>JARFYF010000112.1:46268512-46278615 GCA_030265395.1 Rhina ancylostomus | reverse complement strand
GCTCAACCTCTCTCCATAACTCAGGCCCACAAGTCCTGGCAACATGCTTGTAAATCTCTCTGTACTCTTTGCAGCTTAATGGCATCTTTCCTATAGCAGGGCGCCTGCATACATGTTTTATCTGCCAATTCCAACTTTTACTCTTTTTGTACACTGCTTTGGAAGGAAACTTTTGTAAGCTCTGTAGTGGGTTGTGACAATTATCCCTGACAGTCGAGTGTCTGTTTCAGGACCCACTGTAATTTTTCTGTAAATATGGGGTGCACATGGCACAGCAGTTAGTGCTGCTGCCATACAGCTCCAACAACCTGGCTTCAATCCTGATCTTTGGTGTTGTCTATGTGGAGTTTGCCTGTTTTCCTTATGACTGTGTGGGTTCCCCCATTACTCCAATTTCCTCCCACAGGTAGATTAGTGTGAATTATAGGTAGTAGAGAAATTGGATGGTGGGGGGAAGAGGGGGTTGACGACCAAATTAGAGAGAGTAAGTAACAGAGAAATAAGTTGGTGAATGGAATTGAGGGGATTATCCTGAAAACCAGCATAGACTAGATGGACTCATGGGAGAATGGCTAAGTCTTAAGTGAATACTTCTCATCTTTATTTACCGTGGTGAAGGTTAGAGTATTTGGGAAAGAGAATAGTGATGTCCTGAAACAATTCAACATTACAAAGGAGAAGATGTTGAGGTGGATAAAGATGGATAAATCCCTGGGACTTGTGGGAAGCAAGGGAAGAAATTGCTGGGGCCATGGCAGAAATTTTTGTAACTTCCTTAGCCACAGGTAAGTTAACAGAAGGGTTCAGGGTGGTTAATGTTTTGCCTTTATTTACGAAGGTCTGCAAGGACGAGCCAGGGAACTACATGCCAGTGAGCCTATCATCAGTGCTGGGTAAGTTACTTGAGTGGATTGTGAGAGACACCATCTCAAAAGGAGAGGCTGAATAAGCTGAGACTGTTTTCTCTGGAGCAAAGGTGGCTAAGAGGTGACCTTATAGAGGTTTATAAAACCATGAGGGTGGATGGTCACAGTCTTTTTTCTCAGGGTAGAGGAGTCTAAAACTTGAGGGCATAGGTTTAAGGAGAGGGGAGAAAGATTTAAAGGGGATCTGAGAGGCAGGTTTTTCAGAGTGGTGGGTATGTGGAAACTAGCTGCCTGGGGAGGTGGTAAATGCAAATATAATTATAATGTTTAAAAGACATTTAGACATGTACATAGATAGAAAAGATTTAAAGGGATATTGCCCAACTGTGGGGAAATGGGACTAACTCGGGAAGACACCTTGGTCTAAGGCCCATTTCTGTGCTGTGTAATGCCATGATGATATGATAGGCTAAAAGGCCTCCTTCTATGCTGTAAGGAAACATAGAAAATATCTGATGATATGTTGCTTCCATTGAATTTGGTGGTGTTACCACACCGACAGAATATAAAATGTCTGACCAGATTACTTCATGTTTCTTTCAGCTTATCCCCCAGAACCACTGACAGCCAACAAGGGACATGCCTTTCAGGAGCTGTGATGGTGGAACGCTTCCCGAAGCCACCACGCGCATGTTAAGTAATTTTCAAATAACACAATTATTGCCAAGGTGTTCACCTTAATGAAGTGAGAGCTGGTTTAAGCAGGTACTCCACTGCCACTGTTTGTCGATTCTTCTTTAATCGTATGCATAGTTAAGGTCTAGTGCAAAGAGAAATCAGTTTTATTTAGGAAGAGGGCAGAGAAGATGAGGAGGAAAACACCCTAAACAATTCAATGATATCAAGTGCATGAACTACAGCAGGCAAGGACAGCTGAACTAATATCAATCAGAACACAAAGTGCCTGGTCTAATTTCTCAGTGGGTGGGACTTCATCAGGAAATGCATGGAAATACTTTAAAACAGACTCAAAGCCCCTTTTATCCAAAATGTACACAAAAAAGCCTTTTTTTTCCTCATCCAAAATCTAGTAATGAGTATTGCAGTGGGAGATTAGATATTGCCTTGCAAGACAAGGCTTCTCTTATTCTGGTCATGAATACAGTTATCAATTTATCAATCAACTGGTTAGTACGTCAGTCCCCTGACTAAGGTTCTGTCCTTAGGAGAGTGGCTGTTGGTTCCATGGAGCATAAATCTGCTATCTTCTCTTGGGATAGTAGCCTTCTACCTTGTGGTTATGTTGGTATCCTTGCTGTTGTCCATCAGACAGCCTGCCCTGACTGTTATGCCACTGGCCAAGGTGGGACATTCTGAAGCCTGACCCAGGATGTCTTCAGTATTGCTTTCTAAAGCTATCCACTTAACTGAAGGAAGCATTTGTGGGAGCACGGGAAGGAACAGGTACAGGGATAAACAACTGGCTCTGCATATGGTGTGAATTCATTTAAGTGAAACTGCATTTGTATCCTCTTATGACTTTTATTTCAGGGTTAAAATAGAAAGAAGTCAGTAACAAGCACTGTGAAAGAGAAAAAGTAAGAAATGTTGGAATGTTAGTGATAGGGGGAGTTGTGGTTGAACTTACAAGTATTGGTCATGAATTATTCGATAAGGTTGAATCTGGCCAAAAAGGTGTTGTCCCCTCCACTTTCTTCCTCTTTCTGTTCTTCCACAATGTTTGCTGAACTTCCTCCTGCTCCTCCACTTCCTTCTCCTTTTGTTACTCACACACCTGCTTCTCAGCTTCAAATCCAGCAGCTGTTCGCTAAGCCGTGATCTCACAGTGACCAGGTTGTACAGCAAAAGAATCCAAATCTCGATGCCCACCAATCTGAGTACCACAGGGTCCTTTAGTGTGGTCCACAGAGTGGAAGTGTTACTTGAGAAACACCAACAATGTTGTCTGTAGTGTTCCTTGTGTCTGTATGGCACTCCTTGCTGTAGACGTGTGGAGAGGATTTGAGTCTGCGAGCTTTGCCAGCAAGTGATAACATTTGGTTTTCCTGCAGACTTTCTAACCTTCTAACTTGTGGTGAGTCAAATATAGTTGAGGGAACAGCACAATGAATCATGACTACCAACAATATAGTGAGCATTCACTTGCATCAAGTACTGCCTATGATCACACATCTTCTTCACTTTGAATTAGAATCCCTTGATTCATGGTAATGGAGGTGCCTACAAGGCAGACTCTAGTAAGGAAGCAAAAAACAAACTGCTGGAGGAACTAAGCGAGTCAGGCAGCATCTGTGAAGGGAAATGGACAGTCAACATTTCAGTCGAGACCCTTCATCTGGACTGACCCTTCAGCTGTCCATTTGCCTCCACAGATGCTGCTGGTCCTGCTGAGTCCCTCCAGCAGTTTACTGGAACTGAGGTTCCAGTATCTACAGTGTCTTGTGTCTTCACTATTAAGAAAAGTTTGCATCCACACCAGACCATCATACAAGTTACTGTGGCAATCACTGTACTTTGGGAAAGCCTTGTGCTCAGTCAGGATTTAGGGAATCAGGTGAAACCATGTCCTTGTCTATGGAGAGGTCTATTGCAACAGTGCACTATAAACAGGATATGGTGATTGTATCTCCAGCTCCAGCCTTGAAGAAACCAGACACATAATTGTTAAGACCATGGCCACCCTGACATCCACAATCAGGTTCAGTTCCTGACAGGCATGTCGAGAAGCAACTTAATTCATCTTACATAATTAAAAGCAGCAGCCAGTCCAATCTCCGGCCACAATTCTAACTTTGACAAAGCAGTGGAAAGTTCAAAATTATGTCCAGTTGCAATGGCAGCCAGAAGAAGTAACCCAGCAACCAACAGTAATTAGCAGGAGAGCTCTGATGCTAGTGAAGACATTTTTACCTACTTTTGCTCTGGTGAAGTATACCTATAAAGAGTGCTAATGCCAAATCAAGTAACTATCAAAAAATTGAGAAATTAGTCAAAGAGGTGCTGGAACCAGGTGGTTGCTAGCCAGAGAAAAGATATAAAATTGAACCTGTCCATTTCTAGATGGAATGTGCCTAAATTCCCTAAGTGCTGTGAAGTGCACCTGTCCTTAAAGGCGCACTCCCCATGCCAGCCAAATAACAGTAGCACTCGATCCAGGCTACCATGGAGTAGAGGAGGACACTGCAGAGCAGACAGAGAGTGAGAGAGTTTGGATTTTCAGAAAGTGGCTTGGAAATCCTGGTGTGTAAAATGCATGTCAGGAGCAGCGGACTCTTGCAAGCCACATTCAGATTAATTTATTGTCATATACATTAGGGTGCAATGAAATTCCTTGTTTGTGTGAAGCTCACAGACTAAACAGTATACACAGTAATAATAAGTACAACAATAAATAGAATAACGAGCAAAAAACAACAGAATGGTGCAAAATTTGGTAGTGCACTCTGTAGTTGTGCAAAAAGAAATACTAAAATGACAATAACCCAGAGAAGTCAAATTAAGAGTCCAAGAATGTGGCAGTAGCACTGGGAAGGAGATGTGAAAGAGGTGATTGGTTCAGAAGTCTGAAGTCAGTGGGGAAAAAGCTGTTCTTAAGTCTATATGTCCGGTTTTTCAAGCTCTTGTATCTTCTCCTTGAAGGTAGAAGAGAGAAAAGGGAATGGCCAGGGTGGCAGGCATCCTTGACGATACAGTTAGTCATCCTGATGCAACACACAATGAAGACGGACTGGATCGAAAGAAGTGACGAGCCTATGATGGAATGGGCAGTGTTTACCACTCTCTGCAGGTTCCTTCAGTCAACAACAGAGCACTTGCCAGACCAGTCTGAGATGCGACCTGTCAGGATATTTTCTGTGGCGCATCTGCAGCAGTTCAAGAGCATTTGCGTGAACAGGCCGAATCTTTTCAGACGCCGTAGAAAATGAATTTAGTAAAATACTAAAACCAAGCTGGAGGAGCCTGTCCTCCTTTTGGGTAAAGAGATCACAGAGAGGCTGAAATAAATCTGCCAGGTAAACTCCCTAACATTGTGATGACCACATGCCAATTGGTTTGATCTGCAGTTGACACCTTTATTACTGTCTGTGTTGCTGTATCATCAATTGTGGGTGTAGTCCACATGAAAACATTTTCTCTTCTAACTTTGCAGGGGATTAGGGAAGTGTCTACTTCCCCCTAAACAGAACACCATAAATCACAGGGAGACAACCAGGAGGGATAAGCAGAGGAGGAGGATGATCATCTCATGATGATGATGATGACCATAGCTTGGGTTGATCACAGCCCTATATTGTAGGGATTCCCTCCATTCTCACTTCCATCCTGACTTCCCCAACCTTCCAGCAGCCAGCTGCTCAGCCTGCAGCCAAGCCCAGTCCCCCAAGTCCCCAGATCTGGTATTCCCTCAAGAGCAAACTAGGTCAACAACCGATCCCATCTGCAGCCAAAACACTTCAGTGGTGACACAGCAACGCAGGCAGTAATGACGATGGCCTTCAGTCATCACGATGTTTGTGGCAGATCTCAGCTTCTGCATTTGAGTTGGTTTCGTCCTCCGTGGCTCCTTTGGGCTGTGTGCATGTGGCATCCCTCTCATTCCTTGCTATCATAGGCAGACTCGAGGAGGAGAAGCATATTCAATCACATTATTATGTTTAGCACAGCATCTTCTGACTAAAATACCAGATTTAAAAAATTGTTTATTTTAATTTAGATTTATAGTTGAACTTTCTTAACCTTGTTGCTTTAAATTGCAATGATAAACAAACGGTAAATACGATTTCTTGCTCTTGTAGGTAATTGAGCAGCCATTTAGAAATGGTTAATTGAAATTCAGTGGCAGAAAAGGACTGATACTGTGGATGTGAAACTGTGATCCCAACTAGAAGCATGGTGTGCTTTTATCACAGCTTTCTCTGAGAGCAGGCAGTGGACTGTGCATTTTGGTGAGTAAGGGGCTTAATTCATGCTAAATTGTCAGTGACAGAACTGAATATATTGATTAAATAAATATTCTGGAAAGGCATAGCAGGGGAAGTGATGTGTTGCAGTTGTAGTATGTGGGAGCTGATAGAAACCATTGGGGACCATGGTGATCATATCTGCAAAAGTGTCTTCAACTCAAGAGATATTGGTTCAGAGTTTATGATCCAAAGTCTGAGATTCTGGCACTGTGAGGCATCAGGGAGGTTGCCTGGACATTTTCTTCCAGAAGGTAGTCGCACCTATAGATTAAGTACTGTAGAACAGCACAGAAGGTTGAGACCACCAATGAAGCAAGTCCGGGGATCCAGAAAGCAGCATTACAGGAGTACAGGCCCTCAAGGTTCTTGCAGTTTACATGGATGACAGTAAAGACAGCGGAGATGATCAGTGAGTTAACCAGAGCACCATAAAAGGGAACAGTATAATTAGGGGGTATAGCTACTCTTCTATACAGCTGTGAGCATGAATCCTGAAAGCTGTGTAATTTGCCCAGTGCCAGATTAAGGAAATGGGAATGGAAAGAAAAATTTGGAGCGGGAGAAGAAAGGTCCATTTGCTGGGTGCATATGGGAACCGGTGATCCGAATAAGGTAAAGAAGGTTCTGCTGAAGGAATTGTGGTTAGCAGGAGTCCAAATTAAAAAGCAAAAGCACAAAAGGTAATAATCTCTGGATTACCATCGGAGCCACATTCAAATGGCAAAGGGTAAATAAGGTCAGAGTACTGTATAGAAGACTTAAAGACTGATGGAGGAGAAAAGTGTTTCAATTCATGGGGAAAGATGGAAGTGTTTCAATGAGATCAGCTTCACTTGAGCTGGGACCACTGTGTTTGAAAATCAGCCAAGTAGGCCCATAGACAAGGCTTTAAGCTAAATAGTTCTGGTGAGGAGAATTTAGAAAGTTAATGAGAAAAGGCAAGTGATAGCAAAGGGTATCAAAATGTGTACGGATAGTTACAGTCATTCAGAAAGGGACAAAGGTACACTTCCAATTGGTAATAAATCGTACAAGGGAAAAGCTGAAGGCTTTTTATTTGAATGTATGTCACAAGGTAATTATATTAATGGCACAAATAGAAATCAATTGTGACAATCTAATGCAAAGTGACCAAGATTGGGAATTAAATATTCCAGGTTAATTAACTTCCAAAGCAATGGGCAAAATGGAAAAGGAGGTGGGGCAACTCTAATAATGAAGAATGGGACAGAGAGGAAAATCAGAACAATCAAGGAATAGGATCAGTTTGGATGGAGCCAAGAAACAGCAAATGGCAGAAAATACTGGTGGGATTTGTGTATTGGTCCCCAAGCAGCAGTGATGATGTAGGACATAATATAATTCAGTTAAGTAGGGGTGAAGTAACACGTAATACAATAATTAGGGACAATTTAATCTATATATATATATACACTGGGAAAACATATCAGCAGTAATTGTGTGAAGGATGAATTCAACGGAGTGTATACAGAGATAATTTCCTTGCTCAGATTCTAACTATCAAATAAAGTAGTAAGCTAGAGGATTGGAAAAATTTCAGAGCTCAGCAACTGAGGACCAAGTCACCGGTAACGAAAGAAGAAGTTAATTATAAGAGTCCATGCGAGAGAAAAATAAAACAGCCTTCATGAAAGAAGACATTGAAAACCTTCCAGAAGTATCTGAGGAGCTCTAAGAAATTAGCACTAGCTAAAAATAGAAGTATTATAGAATCATAGAGTCATAGACCATGGAACGAGGCTATGTGGCCCACCACATCCTGGCCAAGTGGTGTCATCCTGGTGAATCTCCTCTGCACCTTCTCCAGTGCTATCACATCTTTCCCATCGTGTGGTGACCAGAACTGGACACAGTACTCCAGGTGAGGTCTGACCAAAGTTTTATAAAGTTAGAGCAAAACTTTCCTTCTCTCGTATTCAATGCACCCACTAATAAAAGCCAGCATCCCATATGCCTTCGTAACCATTTTATCTACCTGCAAACCAATGTCCCCTGATCCTCAGTACTCCCTAGGACCTTACCATTCATGGTATTTATCTTACTCTCATTAGTGTTCTCAAAAGTGCTTCACATGGATAACTTAATACGACGAAAGGTGATAAATACTCAGAATCTGAAGATCGGCATCCTTGGGATTTGAACGAGGTAACTATCGAGATAGTGGATGCACTGGTTACCATAGATTCTAGAATGGAAGGCAACAATAGTAACCCTATAATTTAAGACAGGAGAGGAAGAATAAGCAGGGAACAGCCAGGTAGCCCAACATCAGTAGTAGGAAAAATTCTGGCACAGTAAAAATAGAGTGTTTGGAAAACAAGAAGAGGATTGGATATAGTCAACAGGGATTTGTGAAAGAGGAATCATGTTTAAGAAATCTTTTGGAATTCTTTGAAGTTGTAAAGAGTAGAATATCTAATGGAGAACCAGTTGATGTGGTCCATTTCAGCTTTCAGAAAGCCTTTGATAAGGTTGCACATAAGATTATTAAAGAAAATAAGAGTTCATTGTATTGAGTGCATTAGACTGATGTGAACTGAGTATTACCTAGTAAACAGAAAACAGTAGGAATAAAGAGACATTTTTTGGATTTGGAGTGCTCCAGAGATGTGTGCTGGGGCCATATCTATTTGCAACCTACATCAGTTATTTGGTTGAGGGAAACAGATGTGATATATGCACTTTTGCTGTTTTCAGTAACCTAAGTAACTAGGCTGTGCCAAGGATAGAGAAAGGCTTCAAGGGGATGCACAAAGGTTAAATGAATGGATAAGGGCTTGGCAAATGGAATACAATGGGGAAAAACCTATCCATGTTGACAGAAAAATGGCAAAAAGCAAAATAAGAAAGAGGAAATATTTTGCATGAATTATGTGGGGCAAGTATGAATCTGAAACATTATGCACAGGTCTGGCCTCCCTACCTAAGGAAGGATTTACTTGCCAAATTTAATCCAGGAATGATGGATATCTCATCTGGTAAGAGATTAAGCATAATGAACATATTCTCCCTCAAGTTTGGAAGAAGGAATGGTGACTTAATTAAAATGTACAAAATTCTTACAGGGTTAACAGGGTAGATATGGGACAATGTTCCCATTGTCTGATATGTCTAGAACCAGAAATCCTTGGAATTCTGCACCCAAGAGGACTCTGGGGGCTCAGTCGTTGATTATATTCAAGATAGTGGTTGTTAGACTTCTTGATATGAGGGAAATTGGGGGATATGGGGTTTGTGCAAGAAAGTGGTGCTGAGGCAAATGATCTGCCATTGGCCTATTGGATGGCAGAACAGGTATTAGGGCTGACTGACTTTCTCTTCCTGCTGCTAGTTCTTATGGTTATTATGTCTTCAGTTGTTGCGATGGCTGGCAGGTTTGATTAACACATTACAGTGCTCCCTCAGCACTCTGACTGCCCTACCCAGCTGCACTGCTGTACTGGAGGGTTGTGTCAGGGCTGTAGCAAGGGGTCTGAAGAGATTAGGAGACATTGAAGAAAATGACATTCAGAGATAGGAAGGATCGATGGTGAGTGGGGTCAAGAACAAGGTGGATGGGGAAGTAAGAGGAAGGCATCCATGCATGTGCATGCATGTGTGTGTGTGTGTATGTGTGTGTGTGCATTTGTTCATGAGCAAACATGATCTCTAGTCCTCTTGGGTTTACTTGCCAGTGGATCAAAACCTCACTCTGCTAAGCCTCTGAAGGTCTGGATCTGGAACTTCAGGAGCAACTGTGTGGATCCCTGATCTTCTTTGAATGGTTCTGAGGATGAAGGGGAGGACAATGATGAGGGAAACACTTCACCAGCTGCCTGAGGTACCGTTCATTCAGAAACCACTCTTTCTGCACCACTTCATCCATCATCTGAGCCACCAGTGCTGTGAGACAATATTATTGTGTTGTCCCACAATATAATAATATTGTCTCTTTCAACCACAACATGCAAATTACAGGACTTTCCTCTTCCTTTTTCCATTGAGCCTACATGACGCCTGTTGTTTCCCCAAAGTTGGAGACAGGCTGCTCACTTTAGATTAAGATAGATTTAGTTATCTTTATTAGTCACATGTACATCAAAACATACAGTGAAATGTATCTTTTGAGTAGAGTGTTCTGGGGGCAGCCCACAAGTGTAGCCACGTTTCTGGCACCAACATAGCATGCCCACAACTTCCTAACCTGTACGTCTTTGGAATGTGGGAGGAAACTGGAGCACCTGGAGGAAAC
>JARFYF010000112.1:46091219-46101860 GCA_030265395.1 Rhina ancylostomus | reverse complement strand
TACAAGTGCATAGTTTATTGAAAGTGGCATCACAGGTAGACAGGGTGATGAAAAAAGCATTTAGTATGCTGGTCTTCATCAATCAGGACACTGAGTATTGAAGTTGGGATATTATGTTGCAATTGCATAAGTCATTGGTGAGGACGCATTTGAAGTACTGTGTACAGATTTGGTCACCCCATTATAGGAAAGATGTGGTTAAACTGGAAAGAGTGCAGAAAAGATTAATGAGGATCTTGTCAGGGCTAGAGGACCTGAGTTATAGGGAGAGATTGGCCAGGCTAGGTCTTTATTCCTTGGAACATGGGAGGATGAGAGGTGACCTTATAGAAGTGTTTCAAATTTTGCAAGGCATAGATAGGGTGGATGGTAATAGACTTTTCCCCAGAGTAGGGGAGCCCAAATCTAAGAGGCATAGATTTAGGATGAGAGGGGAAACTCCTCTTTTAAATAAGGGACCTGAGGGGCAACTTTTTCACACAGAGGTTGGTGAGTACATGGAATGAGCTGCCAGAGGAAGTGGTTGAGGCAGGTACAATAGTATCATTCAAGAAGCACTTGGAGAGGTACAGAGGGGCAGAGCTTGGAGTGATATGGGACAAACGCAGGAAATTAGGACTAGGTGGGTGGGCACTGTGGTCAGCATGGACTTGTTGGGCCGAAGGGCCTGTATCTGTGATGGGTTGCTCTGTGACTCTATGACTCATCCAGTTCTGTACTTCCCCTCTTGAAACATAATTTACATTTACAATGGATGGAGTAACTTACTGCTGCCGGTGGAGCTAACACCGTTGCATCAATGTTGGTTGGGAATTGAGCTAAAAAGAAATGTTTTGTTTTGTATGAATGTGTGGCTCAAACATCCAGAGTTAAACTTTTAGTTCTACAACCAGGAGACCTGCAAAATATAATTAACTGGCATGTTGCCTCTATTTAAACCTGGCTTCTGCAATATAAAACTAAAATAATATAAAACTAAAACAATATAGAACTAAAATAATATAATATAATGTCTTAAATAATACTAAGTTTATATAAAGGCCGTGTAATAAATGCTGTGGGAGTATTGCATTTTTTTGGCTGCCAGTGCATAGACCCAGGTTGCTTCATACAACAAGGCAGCACAGGAGGCAGAATAAACATCACAGACCCCTGCAAGTTCTCCAATTTCAACAATGTTTCATTTTTCATGGGAATTGTACTGCAGAGCACACAAAAAAAACATTGCCTAGATCCAATGTCTGGTCAATTATGTTTTAATCCAGTTATAATCTGTATTAAAAGAAAATCTATGAAGTCAGGCAGGTTCAAATCTGGTAATATGGCCTGGTGCTCTCCTGCCAACAGTCACGCACGGAAACTACTTATATTATTACAAAATTAACCATATAAATATTGCATTTTGCCACATGGGGTGTTGGACCTGCATGGTTGTGATATAGGACTTCAACAGCAAACAGGAGAGAGAAAAGGAGAGAGGCGGGGGAGAGAGGTTTGGGAACCTGAATATAAAGCAATTCATTCTCCTGTCGAGTTTTATTTCACCACCACACTGAAACAGTGTGATTGGTGCTTTTGTCAACACACTATTGTTTCAGCTTGCAAGACTACCTGTTAGCAGGTCATGTGTATGGTGTCCATCAGCACAGAACGATAATCACTGGAGTCTTGCCTTAAGGGGAAGGCTTCAGTCAGGGAATGGACAAGGTTTCCTATTTATCCTGTGATGCAGATTGAGGTAGGAGTGTCAAGCGTAGCTGGAATAGTAGGAGCAGAGTCTTACCATCCTTGGGTTTTAACTTGCACTTTGAGAAAAGACAGGTGACTTGGTTCCTTTAACGGGATTGTGTGCTGTACCTTCTTATGGTTTCAATACTCTTACCACTCTTACAAATCACTTAAAGTGCTTTCAGATTACTTAAACTACTGTACTAACAGATGCCCACATTAGCTGATAGTTGCTATGTAGTCAGTGTGGCCCAAACGAGCCAACTATCTTGTCACAGAATCATAGAGCTGTACAGCATGGCCCTTTGGACCATCATGTCCCTGCCAATGTTTTTGCCCATCTACACTAATCCCATTTGCCCAAATTAGGTCTATATCCTTCTATGCCTTGCCTATTCAAGTGCTTCTGTGAATATCTCTTGAATGTAGTGACTGTACCTGACTCCACCACTTCTTCAGGCAGAGTTCCAGGTATCAACCACATGTACAAAAAGTTTTCCCTAAAATCCCCTTTAAAACTCCTTCCTCTCACCTTAAACCTGTGCCCTCTTGCTTTTGATACCTCTACAATGGGAAAAAGATTCCATCCAACCAATCTATGCTTCTCATAATTTTACATAAAGAAAGCCCTTAGCCTACCAATGACCTGACTTACAAAAATCCAACTTTACGCAAATTCACTCATACATTTTTGAAGTATTTTTCAAGCTAGCAATAATAAGATTCATGGTATTTATTAATAACTAGATACAGTATATGTTCCATTAAATTATGGTTGGCATTGGGGTGATTTTTCAATGAAATAAAAATTGTAGCAAGTGTATGTACAGCAATAATGATATGGGTAGCTTTAGAAAACAGATTTTTTGACTAATGGAGAACTTGACTGACAGATGGTTCTTGGGAACGGAATCCTGACACAACCCAGGGACCGCCTGTACCTCTATCAGGTTATGCCTCAGACTCCTTCACTGCAGGGAAACAAGCCCAATCTATCCAAACTCTCCCAATAACTAAAGTTCTCCAATCCAGGCAACATCTTGGTGAATCTTCTCAATCTTAGGGACAACATTTTCCACACAGAAGGTGGTGGGTATATGGAACGAGCTGCCAGAGTAAGTGGTGGAGGTGGGTACAGTTACAGTGTTTAAAGGACACTTGGACAGGTACATGAATAAAAGGTTTAGAGGGATATGGGACTATCTCAAGAAGACAACTTGGTCACCACGAATGAGTTCAAGTCCAAGGGCCTGTTTCAGTACTTTATGATTCCTTGTCTGCACTGTGATGTGTGATCAGCCACACAATCAATTCTTGATTGACAATCTTGGTCATGCTCTCCTGGTACCTGGTGGTATAGATGGCATATTCTGTTACATGTCTTCATTGTTATCTTGTCACATAGACTTGGCTGCTAGCTTCAAATGTGAAAAGTTTTGCTAAAGTTTTAAAGTCTTTCATCACTTGGGAGCTGATTATTGGTAGAGCACAGTCCAACACAATTCAAGATTTCCATTTCAATTTACTTCTTGGGGTCCAAGTTCATAGCTCCCTAAAAGCAGCAATACAAGTAGATAGGGTGATAAAGAAGACGTGGCAAACTTCTCATTATTGGCCCCGTTGAGTACAAAAGTCAGGAAGTCATGTTACAGCTGTATAAAACTTTGGTCAGGCCACATTTGGAGTATTGTGTGCAGTTCTGGTCATTGCATGACAAGAAGGATGTGGAGGCTTTGGGGAAGGTGCTGGAGAGTTTCATCAGGATGTTGTCTGGATTAGAAAATACTAGCTATGAGGTTGGACAAACTTGGATTGCTTTTTCTGAAGCGTCACAGGCTGAGGGGCAACCTGATAGAAGCTTATTATGACAGAGATAAATAGGGTGGATAGTCAGAGTCTTTTTCCCCAGGATAGAAATAGAAAAACTAGAACATAGAAAAACTACGGCACAATTCAGGCCCTTCGGCCCACAAAGCTATCAAATGTCAAATACTAGAGGGCAGAGGTTTAATGTGAGAGGGTAATGTTTAAAGGAGAGTTATGAGGCAACTTTTTTTTTAATTCAGAGAATGGCAGGTGCTTGGAATATGCTGCCAGGGGAGGTGGTGGAAGCAGACTCGACAGCAATATTTAAGAGGCATTTAGACAAGCACATGAACAGGCAGGCAATACACGGACATAGAAGATGTGCAGCAGGCAGATGGGAAGAATTTAAATTGGCATAATGGTTGGCACAAACATTGTGGACCAAAGGGCCTATTCCTGTCCTGTACTATGCCTCTCATAATGTTATATACTTCTATCAGGTCTCCCTCAGCTCTGATGATTTCCTAGCATGAACCAGCCCATTTACAGGATAGGAGCAAGGAAAGAAAGAAGATTCAAACACAGTAAGATTAAAGACTATTACAAAAATATTCAAGACCATAGAGCCAAAGCCTCATTCTGCATCAAATGTAATATTTATTTTTAATTTTCTTATGTATACATAACAGTAACAACTAATGCAACAATCAGAGACGTGGTGATCGACCTTACAAGATTTCTTTTCCTGTAGATTGGTGTACGATGCAACATCATTCAGCCCTTATGAAGGACATGTCAAGAGCTGGCATACTATGGTAAAATAGCATCCTGCAGCCAATGTGCATCAGCTAGTTGCAGGCACCCCTCCACCAATCTGCCAGAGGACTCTGTGAATGTCCCCACTCATGCTGAATCACTGCACAGTAATCTCAGAATTTCACATCATTCGCAACCCTTATACTCACCACCACTTAAATCTAACACATTTATAATGAAGTTACCTCAGCCAAAAACATTGCAACCATTAACTATTTGCTTCAATATCAATGCTAAAATTGCTGCCTACAGCATCTTTGGCGTTCCGTTTGCCTTTTCTCATGACTGCTGATAATGTGAAACTCTCCAGCAAAAGATGAAGCTGGGGCAAACTGCTGATCAATTTGAGGGGATCTGGATAAGTAACAAATGGATCAGGTAACATGAAGTAGTGGGGAAGGTGGCACCTGGAGCATTAACAGAAGACCTGGGGCAGAATGGCTTACTTCTGCATTGGAAACACTATGTAGCATTGTGTTTACTTTGGGTAGAAACAGACATTGCAGACTGGGGAGTCAAGTCTAGCATCATTTTTGAAGGAACTACAAATATTTCCAATGCCATTTAAAGAGAATTATTTCAGGAAGTAAATGGAGAATTTAATGAAATCTTTTAAAAATTAGGACATGTATCCAAGACTTTAAAAATTAAGTGGGGACATCGCAGTTAACTGAGCACTGGGAAAATCCTAACTCTTCCTGATATCTAGGTCCCTGGATCTAATCTAATGTTGTTATATGATCTGCACATTTAATGTCCAAATGGTAGTGATTAAAAAGGTGCCAGCCCTAAATGCTGAAGTGTTTTTTTTAAGTGTCAAAGGTATGGAATTTTTTCTACATTATATGTAAAATTGGTTTTACCAAACTAGGCTATTAGATCTCAAACAGAGGTGAAATAACTATGAAACTGGGGAAGGTAGAATATGAAAAAAAAATCTATGGATTTACTGGGAAGGAGTGTGAACAAAGATGAAATGTTGCTACAGACTTCTCGGGAGATTCTTTCATAACCTTATTGATAGCATCAAGTCTACTTAAGGAATCTTGACAGGCTGGATGTGGAGACGAGGTTTTCTCTTGTTTAAAAATAAGGGGTCACCACTTTAAGACAGAAATGAGGAAGGTTTTTTTTCTCTCAGAGTCAGGAGTATGTGGAACTCTCTTCCTCAAAGGGCGGTAGATGCAGAGTTGTTAAGTATTTTGAAGGCAGAGGTAGATAAGCAAGGAGGTGAAAGATCACTGGGGTAGATGGGAATGCAGAATTGACATTAAGATCAAGTCAACCATAATCTTCTTGAACAGCAGAGCAGGCTCAAGGGGCCAATGGCCTACTCCTGCTCCTTTCTATGTATGTATGTACGACAATGTTCTAAAATCACTTCCAATAACATCAAGGCGGGTATCTGATTGTTGTTAACCATTAACCACTGGGTGAATGCACAAAATGTTGGAGGAATTGTTTGGTACCTGACATGACTTGGGAAGAGAACATGCTTTTTGCCATTTAACAATCAAAAGAACTGCTGCATAATTAGCCAAAAATGGGACAAAATGCCCAATTTGCTTCTAATTGTGTTCAAAGGCAAATTAAAATTACTCAGATTATCAAAGCACTTTGAGTGCATAAGGAAGTGCAAAATTATTAGAGAGAAAAATATAATTAGATGCATGCTGCTTCTCTGCATCTTTCAACTTCAGGACTGATGCAAAAATTGCAGTACAATGTTATACAACATGCATTCACACTGGACTAGAATGCGATGTGGCACACATTAGAGATCAGAATGAACAGATTCAGTTTATCCATACTTAATCTGTCAATGTTAGATTCTCAGAGCCTTTTTCTAACCAATCCTATTTATCATCATTAAAAAAAAGAGATATTCTCCATTTCATGCACAAGATAAACAATTATTTCTCCTTTGGTTCAGAACTGGATTCTGGACATGAACTGGAATGCAGTAAGCTTCTTTAAAATTATATAAATATTTGTAGCAGATGAAGATCAAGGCTATGGGGGAAAAAGAGCAAAGCAGTGCTATTAGCACTGATGCTACCTCAACATCAAAGCTGCTGTATCGGTATTGGCTTATTATTGTCACATGTACCGAGATACAGTGAAAAACTCTATGATGGGATTGCCAGAATCAAAAGTATAAAGCTCAGCAGAAATAAACAAAAAATTGTATTAAGAATTTTATCCAATAAATTACCTTTTTGGTAATATTTGGATTGTCTGTATAAAATCAGATCAGATGACCAGGTAGAAAAATAAGCTATGAAAAATATTCAATAACATGTCTTATGTAAACCGAGTGGTCCATTGTTGCCCAGTCGCTAGTTATTAATAAGGCCTACTGGGTGTTTTAACTAAGTGAGAGAGCCTTCCACAGATAGTCTCTCTTAAATTCTTCTGTGACATGGTATACTGGATGGCATGTTTTCCTTAATAAGATTGGTGTGTGATGAATTTAGCCTCAGGCTTCTTGCTTTGCAATGGCTTCAGCTTCCTAAAAAAGAAAATTGACACTATTAGATATCAAGTACAGATATCCATTGGGTCTTCTTTAACATATTTATTGTACGTGACATGCTAAGTTGCTGACATCATAGAACCCAGCTGCTATAAAACATAGAACAAGAGCAGCAGGCTATATGGTCCTGCCAATCAATACAATCATGACTGACCTTTACCTCAGTACCATATCTCCATTCTCTCCCCATACCCTGTCATCTTTTTGGTATCTTGAAATCTACTTTTTAGATATATTCAGTGACTTGTCCCTCTACAGCCTTCTGTGATAGAGAAATTCAGTTTCACTACTCTCAGAGTCAAAACATTTCTCCTCAATGCTGCCCTAAATTTTTTTAGCTTTTGAATTTTATTTACTGCGTGGTAACAGGCCCTTCCGGCCCAACGAGTCCGCGCCGTCCATTTTAAACCCCAAATTAACCTACCCGTACGTCTTTGGAATGTGGGAGGAAACTGTAGCACCCGGAGGAAACCCACGCAGACACAGGGAGAACATAGAAACTCCTTACAAACAGTGGACAGAATTGAATCCAGGTCACTGGTACTGTAATAGCATTGCACTAACTGCCACACTACATTTGGGCAGGTACATGGATAGAAACTTTTTGAGTAATATGGGCAAATAGGACTAGCTCAGGTAGGCTTGGTCAGCAGGGACAAGTTGGGCCAAAGTCCTGTTTCCATGCTGTCCAACTCTATGTTTCTATTATACTTCATTTGTGGAAAATAAATAATTTTCAATTTCAAAGCATTACATTTTAATGCAACTCTCTCTGTATTAATATAGATAATAACACATCATTCTGATTACAAGTGCCCTGTAAATTTTAACGGTGCTGCATTGTTTGTCAATCTCAGCTCTCAAAAGGAGCTTACAGTTGAAATTCATGCATCTGCTTTCTGTGTCGCACTTTAGCACAACCCACTGCAGTATGTTAGCTGATATTACACTGAATAAAACATTTCATACATTTCTCTGAATAAACTATACATAACAATGTAATTGAATACAAATAGCAATAAAAATAGGCAAATTTAAAAAAATCTCCATTGGCTCAAATCCAAAATTCTGAGGAATGGGCAGCAATCATGACTGTTGATTAACCAGTGCCTGCTGATTGCAATGCAGGCAATTTCATCATTATTGCTCATTGGAATTATTTTAGCATCTAGGCAATGTTAACTATGCTTTTGTTTGGTTAAATATATTGTCTGTGACTGCCTCAAATCAAGCTATCCAGCAGTTCTTAAAGAGGAAATAACTGGAGGTCTGTGACCAGTGGTGTTCCGCAGAGATTGGTGCTGGGCTATCTGTTATTTGTGATATTGGATGAAAATGTAGATGAGCTGATGAGTGAGCTTGCAGACAACACAAACATAGGTGGTGCTGTACATAGTGAAGAAAGTTGTCAAAGGATTCAGCAGGATATAGATCAGTTGGAGATATGAGTAGAAAAATGGCAGATGGAGTTTAAACTGGGTAAGTGTGAGGTGTTACACAGTAAAGTACACAGTAATGACAGGACCCTCAGCAGCATTGATGTACAGAGGGATCATGGGGTGCAAGTACACAATTCCCTGAGAGTGGCAACACAAGTAGATAGGGTGTTAAAGAAGGCATACAGCATGCCTGCCTTCATTGGTCGAGGCTCTGAGTATTAAGAAGTCATGTTGCAGCTGTGTAAAAATTTGGTTAGGCCAGATTTGGAGTATTGTGTGCTGTTCTGGTTGCTGCATTACAGGAAGGATGTGGAAGCTTTGGAGAGGGTGCAGAAGAGGTTTACCAGGATGTTACCTGGATTAAAGAGTATTAGCTGTAAGGAAAAGTTGGACAAACTTGGATTGTTTTATTTGGAGCATCAGAGGCTTGGGGGGTGGGGGGAGCAGGGTGGAGACCTGATAGAAGCTTATAAAATTATGAAAGGCATAGATGGGGTAGATAGTCAGAGTCTTTTCCAAAGATGAAAATGTCAAGTACTTGAGGCCATAGCTTTAAAGTGAGAGGAGGAACATTCAAAGGAGATGGCTAGGCAAGTTTATCACACAGAGAGTGATAGTTGCCTGGAACGTACTGTCAGTGGGGTTGGTGAAAGCAAATATGACAGTGATGTTTAAGAGACATTTAGACAGGCAATGAACATGCAGGAAATGGAAGGATATGAATCATGTACAGGCAGATGGGATTAGTTTAATTTGGCATCATAGTTTGTACAGACATTGCAACACTCAATGGCACATTTCCTCTCTCTTGCAATATATGATATTGCACAGCTGGTGACTGAAGCCAACCGATAAGGAACAGACTAGACTGTCTATCATAGCCCCACAAAGATGATGGTGGAGGCCATTATTGCAACATTCAATGTTAAGACAGTTTTGGAGTTCAAAACATCAAAGGTGACTATATACATCGGGGTTCAAGAACATTGAGGACTTAATCTTCCCTCTAATATCTCATTTTCAATATCTCCCTCAGCCTATCAATCTTTTGATTTCTCCAAAGAAAGTTCATTGCTCACCATGATGAACAACATTCCTGTTCATGATATTACTAGGGTCATAAGCTTCAGCGGGGTGAGGCATGGCCAGTTTTGGAGACCACTCTTCAAGATACACACTAATACAGAGAGGCTGGAGAACCTGAATGCTATCGATCACAATTAATCTCCTATAGGTAACCTCACCTGAGAATAAGTTTTGTGGATGCCATCCCTTTTCCCATTAAAGATATAGATGCTGCCACAATGATCTTCCTCCAGTGGAGCTCCAATAGCTACATCATTGTATCCATCCTTGTTAATATCACCGATGTTTGCGATGGAAAACCCAAATCTGGCATTGGAAACACTGACTTCTCCTGTCAAAGATGTGTCACCATGAAAGATACCCTGTTAAATTAAAAATAATGCATGAGGAGCTGAGGTATCATGAAGACAAGGAAACACGTGCATAGTCCACTAAACATTGCTTAGGCCACAACTGGAGCTTTGTATATTTTCTGATCATCAGCCTAAAGGTTGAAAGTGATAGGACTAAAGGTGTGAAGGTGATTTACAAGGATGTTGCCTAGGATGAAAATTGTAGGAGAATTCTGAGGAAAGGTCCCTGCCCTGAAGCGTTAACTGATTTTTCTTTCCACAGATGCTGCTTAACTAATTGAGTTCGAAAACATTTCTGTTTTTGTCTGATAATTACAGTGTGAGGAAAGACTCCCTAGATTGGGATTGTTTACTTTGGAACAAAGGAACTGAGAGAAAATGTAACTGAGATATATAAAATTACATGTCAAAACATTCTAGGTATGTTAACAGGTAGTGGGAGAGGAGGGGCTGTTCAGGGCTGTTCATGAAGCCTCAGGGCTTGGCTGAATACTAACCAAAATTTTAGATCCACAGAGACATATAGCACAGAAATAGGCTCTTCAGCCCACCCCATCCATGCCAACAATCCAATATCCATTTATAATAATCCCATTTACCAACATTTGGTCCACAGCCTTCTATGCCTTGGTGATCATGTGTTCATCTAGATACTTTTTAAATGTTTTGCCTCTACCACCCTCTCAGGCAGAGCATTCCAAACTCCAACCACCCTCTGCGTGAAAAAATTGTTCCCCAGATCCCCTCTGAAGTGCTTACACATGAAGGTAAACCTATGGTTGTAGTCATCTCTGGCATATTTACCTATGTTTATCCTGTCTCTCCCCCTCATAATGTTGAACATCTCTATCAGCTGCCCCCACCCCCCCATCCCAGC
>JARFYF010000112.1:45965048-45978305 GCA_030265395.1 Rhina ancylostomus | reverse complement strand
AGTTTGCACATTCTCCCTGTGCACTGGTTTCCTCCCACACCCCAAAGACATAAGACCACAAGATATAGAAGCAGAATCAGGTTATTCAGCCCATTGAATCTGCTCCACTATTCAATCATGGCTGATTTTTTTCAATTCCCACCTTCTCCCTGCAACCCTTAACCTATGAACATGTAGGTTGGTAGGTTGTATTGGTGTTGTAAATTGCCCCTCATGTACAGCTGGGTGGTAGAATGGCAGTGGAGGGGTGGTCATTGGGCATGTGAGAGAGAATAGATTACAGGGCAAAAAATGGAAGAATGGCAGTCAATCATTCATAGTCAGTCAATCATATTTACTTTCCCCACAGTTTTACCAATATTTTTGTAACCACTAACAAAGGTGAGCAATCGACAGGGCCCTCCAAATGGTGGCAGGAAATGCTGGCTTTTCAGGCAGGGCTGTTGTGGGCACTGCATGGTTCTGGGTAGCAAAGGGCACTGATCACTGTGGTAATGGATGATTTTGGTTGCTATGTGTTGCATCTGGCAGGAGTAGCTGTGAGTAATGAATGGTACTGGTCGCTATGGGTAATATGTTGGTCTGGTTGCCATGGTATTGGATGGCACTGGTTGGTATGGGCATTGAAGAGGACTGGTTGCTATGGGCAGTGAAGAGGACTGGTTGCTATGGGCAGTGAAGGGGACTGGTTGCTATGGGTGCTGAATGGCACTGGTTGCTATGGATACTGAATGGCATTGGTTGCTTTGGATACTGAATGAAAATGGTTGCTGTGGATGGTGAAGAGTACTGGTTGCTATGGGTACTATGGCACTGGTTGCTATGGGTACTGTATGGCACTGGTTGCCATGGGTAGTAAATGACAGTGATTCCATTGGTACTGAATGGCACTGGTTGCTATGGGAACAGAATGAAAATATTTCTGACTGGCAGTGAAGAGGACTGGTTGCTATGGGCAGTAAAGAGGATAGGTTGCTATGGATACTGAATGGCACTGGTTGCTATGGGTATAAAATGAAAATATTTGCGACTGGCAGTGAAGAGGACTGGTTGCTATGGGCAGTAAAGAGGATAGGTTGCTATGGGTACTGAATGGCATTGGTTGCTATGGGTACTGAAAGACATTGGTTGCTATGGGTACTGAGAGACACTGGTTCCACGGGCAATGAAGGGTGCTGGTTACTATGGGTACTGAATGACATTGGTTGCTATGGTTTGTGAAGGGTACATAGCTATGGGTACAGAATGCCTCTGCTTGCTATATGCAAGGGCTGGCAGTGGTTGCTATGGGTAGCAAAGGGCACTGGTTGCTATAGGTAACAAATAGTTTCAGTTGCTATGGGTACTGAACATTGCTAACAGCATGTTCATATTATTGACAATTAAATTGAAATCCTTAAGTCATGGAAATGATGAGTATCTGTTCTCCTGCCGCAACAAGGGCAGGAGGTCGTCCAATCTGTTTCACTCCTACCTGGGGCCAACGTTTGTGACCGGAGGCCCCTGGATCTGAGGGAGGGGTACAGGCCTTGGGTGTTAACCAGAGCACGACAGCCAGAGAGAGGCAGGATAGAATCAAGTGCCCCAGAATGAGGCGATTCACCCATCATGCCTCTGCCAGATCTTTGAAAAGGCACCCAGCTGGTTATATCCTTGACCTGTAGCTCTGCAAATCAGTCCCTCCCCAAAGAACTTTTCCAATTCCTTTCATTTAAACCACAACAATTCTCCCTTGATAAGATGGACAATTAGGAGCAAGTTTACTTGCCCCCTTCAGGGATTGATTTGTTTGGTAATTGGGTTATTATTGTCACATATACCAAAATACAGTGAAAATCTTTGTTTTGCATGCCATCCATACAGATCATTGTAAACGTAAGTGCATTGAGATAGTACAAAGCAATAACAGAATGCAGAATGTAGTGTTACAGTCACAGGGAAAGTACAGTGCAGGTAGACAAGGTGCAAGGGCCACGAGGTAGATTGAAAGATCAAGACCTCATGTTCAATGTACAAGAGGTCTGTTCAAGAGTCTTATAACAGTGGGACAGAAGCTGCCCTGAGCTTGCTGATGTGTGTTCTCAAGCTTTTGTATCTTCTGCCTGATGGAGTGGGGGAGAAGAAAGAATGTCCAGATTGGGTGGGGTCTTTGATTATACTGGCTGCTTCACCAAGGCAGCTGGAAGTGTAGACAGAGTCCATGGAGAGGAGGCTGATTTCCATGCAGGAGTGAGCTGTGTCCACAATTTTCTGCAGTTTCTTGCATTTGGCATTCACATGGAACCATAAACTCCAGTTCGAGGGGATATAAATAGGGGTCTGTGTGGGAGGGACAGGTCAACGTCAGTGCCCATCCAATCGCTGGAGCCGCTCGAGAATCGATGATGTGCTGGGGAAGTCTGCATCTGCACTCCCTGTCTCCCCAATGGGGACAGAGCCCCTCAAGGAGAATGTCTATATAAAATGTACCTTCCTGATGTGAAACTGCAAGTCAGAAGAGAAAGTTCTGCTTCAAATGGCCGATTAATGAAACGCAGAAGGGATCTTTTATTCATTGTTTGTGATCTTAATAAAGGCAGCCTTTATTAGATTCATGGAATTATCCAGCATGGAAACACCCCCGAGGCCCAACTTATCCATTCTGACCAAGATGCCTACCTTGTGTCCTCATGACGCCAGTCTACACTAATCCCATTTGCAAGTGATTGGCCCATATCTCTATAAGAACATCAATGTCTAGTTAGACTCACTCACCCTGGGAAAAAGACTGTGACTATCTACCCTATCTATGCCTCTCATAGTTTTACAAACCTCTATAAGGTCACCACTCAGCCTCCGTCGCTCCAGGGTAAACAGTATCGGCCCCTCCAAATAACCCAAGCCCTTCAGTCTGGGCGACAACACCGTGAACCTTTTCTGTATCCTCTCCAGCCTAATCTCATCCTTCCCATAGCACAACGACTGGAACTGCACACAGTGCTCCCAAGTGCAGCCTAACCCACAACTTGTACAACTGTAACATGATGTTCCAACTCCTGTACTTAATGCCCCATCCAATGAAGGCAAGTGTGCCCTAAACCCTTGTCATAACCCTGTCTACCTGTGTTGCCACTTACAGGGAACTATGTACATCTTTCTATGCTACAACACTCCTCAGGGCCCTGACATTCACTGAGGATGTCCTGCCCTCATTTAACTTCCCAAAATGCATCACTTTGCTGAGCTAAGTTCCATCTGCCATTCCTTTGCCCACTATCCCAGTCATCCTGTTGTAACCTTAGACAACCTTCTTCACTGTCCACCACACCACCAGTTTAGGTGTCATCTGCAAACTTACTAATCATGCCACCAACAGTCTCATCCAAGTTATTAATATATATGACAGTACTTCTCTGTTGCCTCTGGTTATCTTCCTCTGGTTTCTCGGTTCATTTTTTGCTCTTTCATGATTTTGAACTCTCCAAAGCTGTTGAATTTTTCTTAAAGGAAGTATTGACAGAATTAAATGCAGATCTCACCTGAGACTTTAGCATAATGAACCTCTACCCATTAGCTGATCCTCAGATTGCATTGCCTAAAATTTCACTGACTCCGTGGGAGAAGCACAAGTCCTCTACAGTCCTCAATTTCCCCCTACAGGTGCTGCCTGATGTGCTGAGTTACTCCATCTGTTTGTTTTTTGCTTCAGATTCCAGCATCTGCAATTTCTTGTGTCCCCATCCATCCTGATGGTCTCCCAAATGCTCATTTGTATGCATGGGTGTACATAAGTTTGTTGTTCATCACCTGGGGATGGTCTGTAGTCTGCATCTGGGTCCAGGGATGTCACAGTAGAGAAGGAGAGAACCAATGGTTGAAGTTTGAGCCCTGAATTAAATTGGGGTCAGAGTAGAGAGCAGTCAGGGTTGAAATCATCATGTACAGAGGGCTCAGATGGAGAAGGTTAAGGGACCTACAAGAGAATTTCCAATGCCAGGAGCATCTCAGGAAAAAAATCAAAAACTACAGATGTTGGAAATCTAAGAACAGAAATTGCTGGAACTTTGAGCAGGTCAGGTTGTACCTGTGGAATGTGTCCTGACCAGCTGAGTAATTCCAACATTCACTGCTCAGAAGAATGTGCTCTAATTTCCAGGTTAATGTTTCAATGGAATGTTGCATGAGGAATTATGTTGTCCATGAATGTTCTAATGTGGAAATCACATCACTGATCCAAAAGCTATTTGTGATTTGAGGTGCCCAGCTGAATATCCGGAATTATGTGATCTGATCTGGAACTCACTGCAGATTTGAAAATAATAATTCTTCCTATAAATGCTGATAAAACAAGAGTACTGAGATACAGTTTTTGGCCATCTCTTTTTTAGCAGCCTCACCAATTTGTCCTACCACCAAATTTCAGGTGCACCTCACACCCTTTTTAAAATTGCAACATTTAGTTCATGTTGTTTCTTCACTTTTAGCTATCCCAACAGATGTAATGGACCTAATAGCCTATTTCCATGCTGTACAACTCTATAATTCAAAGCATTTCCCCACCTTCAAATTCAAGATTCTGGCCTGAAGTTATTGGGTTTAATCATGTCCACAGTTTTAAACAGGGATGCACATCTGACACCCTGCTCTACCCTGCTATCAAAAGAGGATTGAATCGAGAGTTTCAAGTTGAAAGGTTTAGGGGTGGAGTTTTTGAAATTTGATGCAGGTTACACTGTTGAAGAGGAAATCTAAACTCTACTGATACATCAGCCCAGTCTGCTCCTCTCTGGTGAATCCATCACTTGCGAAGAATACCTCACAGAGGGAAAGGATTAGAAGGTTGACGTGGATCTCCTTCAGGCTTGCGCTATCCTTCCTTTAACTCCATTAATGAAGCCACATGATGTGGAGAGCACCCACTGAAAGAAACATTAGGAAGAGTTCGTAAATTTTATTTACAATATGGTAACAGGCCCTTCCAGCCCAACAAGTCCACACTGCCCATTTTAAAACGCCAAATTAACCTACCTGTACATCTTTAGACTTATCTCTTGATATGGATTTTATGCACAAAGTAGTGCATTAAAGTTTTCCATGACTACTTTTAACATCTTCACATTGATTCAATGCTGCTTGTCATTAAAGGTTCTGAATAGTTCAATGTTATCCCAGGAGGTGATTTGAATGTGCAAAATGAAACTAGATTAAATGAAGTGAGGGAAAAATAAGAATGGTAAGTATGAAAGGAAATACTTTTTGATCACTGGTCATTCAGTAGATGAGATACTTCTGGCCAGCTTGTATGTGAAAAATTATCCAGATGAAAATATTGCCAAAAACATTAAGGTAAAACGTCCTAAAAAACTTTGAAGTTCCTTGGAAGATATCTTAAATATTTATCAGCTTATGGCAAGGCAGAAGAGCAATCAAAGCAAGATGCAAATGTTAAAAGAAGTAATTGTTAAGTCTGTTTTCCCTGGAGCAAGAAGGTTAAGAGGGGACATGATTGAGGTATATATAAAAATGAAGGGTTTAGACAGGGTAGACTCCAAGGAATTTTTTCCACTTAAAAGTGAATAAGGGGACATGGCTTTAGGATAAGGGTTAAGAGTTTGAGAGGGGATCTGAGTGGAAAATTTTTCACTCAGGAAGTGGTGAGTACCTGGAATGCACTGCCAGAGAGAGTGGTAAAAGTAGAGTTGCTGACAGCATTTAAGAAGTGTCCAGACAAGGACATGAACCAAGTGGGCCAAGAAATGGAAGACAGAATTAATATGGATATGTGCCCACTGGTCAGTGTGGATGTGATGGGCCAAATGGCCTGTTTTCCTGCTGTATAACTATGACTATGAAATTGAGGTAAAGACATGAACTTGGTTTTAGAGACCAAAACTTCACCGGCCTCCAGTTTGATGAACATGAGGTGATGGTGCAAAAGTTGGCTGCATGGAAATCCAATGATCTGTGCCACTCCAGAACAAGTTCCCATGAAACTGAAATTGGAGTGCAACTAAGGCTCAGCTGACTGTGTGTGGTAACTGGAGGTGCCCATGTATTAGATAGATCATGCAGATCCCTCTGAATGCTATTTGTCTTATAGATGTTTACAGTATATAGCTAAATATCAATGTGATATTAAGCTATATACAGTAGCTGTGTATAAGACAAGTAACATCGAAAGTGATCTGAACTTGATAAGCAGGCTATAGAAGGGATGAATAATTAATACTAGTGCCTCAGAGGTCACATACTTGCCTGTAAATCAGAATATTGTGCTCTAGTCACTGAGGAGTCTCTTTAATTAGGTTGATTCCTAGGATAAAGGCATCTTATAAGGAAAGATTAAGCAAGTGGATTTTATACTTATTGGAGTTTAGAAGTACAAGATGCAAATCTTACTGATACAAAATTCTAAACTGTTGTGGGAAAATGCAGAATCAGGTGCAGAGTTTCAAATATATGGTCACTCATTTAAGACAAGCTCCTCAGTTCTAGACAACTGTGGGATTGAATATATTTAATGCTGAGATAGATTTTTGGTGTGTAGGAGAGTCAAGGTAGAGTGCATCAGGTAGGAAAATAGAGCTGAGGCCGTGATCTTATTGAATGGCACAGCAGGTTTGAGGGCTCTATGCCCCTTGCTTCTATTTCCTGTGTTCTTACACAGACTTGCCTTTTCAACTAATTTATGATAATTACATCCACCCCAAACCAGTCTATCCCTTTTCAGCATTCAGGAATGGTCATTCCCTCTCTGAAGTCTTCTTTAATTCTTCAGTTTCCTTCCTCCCACACAACTCTGAGAGATGCAATATCTGCCCTTTTACTTCTTCCCCTCTCATCATTCAGAGACCAAATACCCTTTCTAAGTGAAGCAGCATTTCACTTGCATCCTCCAACCTGGAGTGTTGAATTCAGGGTGCTCATGGTGCAACGTCATCTATTTTGGAGAAACCAAAACCTGATGGTTGACCACTTTGCAGAACAATTCTGTTCAGTCACAGTGGTTTTTCCAGTTGTCTGTCAATTGAATTTTCCATCCCACTTTCACTCTGAATTCTCAGTATTTGGCTTCTTAAACTGTTTCACAAAGCTCAATGTAAGTAAGCTGCAGGAACATTTGTACTCTGCCTGACATGGTTGGAAAGATCTAGTAATCAGAAAGTGTTATGCTTTGCTAAAGTTTATGTATACAAAATTAATCATTCCTGATCCAGATGGAGGATCACATGATGGCAAAAGGCTTCTTTGGAAGGACAGGTGGCAGTGAAGTATCATATCCAGATACAGGCCTGTGGAGAAAAGATCCAGAGGGTCATGCATCTGGAAAGAGCACAAACCACCTACAACTGTGTAAGGCCAGGTCAGAATCATCCACTAAAAAAAATTGAGAATGCTTTACCCCCTTCTCCTACAACAGCAGGTTGATTCCAAAATGATTTCACAGTTTTCACTGCCACAGCTATTTCTGGGAGTCTAAAATTTGCAATGGCACTCCTCACCTGAAATAATATTGAAGAAAGTTCCTGGTTTACTTGTTTTAGATGTTCACTTATTTCACTGCATGTAATCTTTTTAAAATCACACGACTGCCCCAAGGTATTAACTATTCATGAGTCACACATCACATTAATATCAATCATGCTGTGGTCATTGTCCTCCAGGGCTGCTATAAATCCTATTTTCTGTATATTCTCTGGAGCATTTACAAAGATCAGCTAATTATGTACATTCAGTCATTTCTATACTCTGTCCAGCTAATTGTTATTGTTAGTTTCCTTCCTCAGGATTTAGCTACCTTACTGATATTCCCCAGAAATTTAACTCACAACAGTATTTATAACATCTATAATATGTAGATAAATCCCAGAAGCACAGGTTGTCATGGCAGTAGGGAGCTTTATATGTGTATCCATCTCTCATACTCCCCAATGCATTTAACCATTAATTATTTCCAGTTGTAATGTTCTCTGCACTACTAACTATGAAAAGAAAATATCCTCCATGGCAATAATATGAGGCAACTTCATTAGAGGTCAGTTAATTCGTTAGTGCAATTATTTGAATGTTCCGAAGTGCTTATTATATAACTGTTATGGAAAATGATCATGTGCCATAGAATACTCTGCTCTAATTATTCAGGTTATTGGCAATTGTGAAATGTATTCCTTAGTTCAATGGAAATATTCAGTCCTAAAACAATTTCTGTCTGTATCCTGGCTGAGTAGGATTTTGAAAGTATTTATTCACATTTAGCAAATAGTTGAAGAGGTGGAGGTGTTGGGAGATCAAGCTAATCAGGATTTAGAAAAAAATCTTAAGAAAGGATGTTTTACAAGCATGAGATTTAAACTGCACTGAAAATGTAAGGTGTCTGACTAATGCCAGTCTGGAGGTGGATGCCTATTTTACTTAGCTCTCAGATTAAGGTAGATGTCCCCGCAAAATGGGAATGGAACCATAAATTTGGCACAGTCTAATCAAAATAAGTAATCTTTGATCTTGCTTTCAAACTTGAGAAACATTGCTCAGTTTGAAACCTATTCTTACACTTCCAGTAAACATAATTCATCTCCTGAGTGCAGCCATTCATTCACTAGCACAACTCAGAGCTACTGCTTCACAGTGCTGGAGACCTGGATTCAATCCTGATTTAAGAATCTGAAGGGGGAAAGGATGTAAACTTAGCATAGAACTTAGAACAGAACGGACGGGACAGGATATTCCGCCCACAATATTGAGCTGATCTTGATGCCAATTTATACTAAATGTTATCCTCCTATGTATCATTCATATCCCTCCATTCCTTTCATATTCATGTGTCTATTTTTAAAGCCTCTTAAACTTCACCAAACTGCCTGATTCCACTACTATCCCAGCAATCTATTTCAGGCACCTACCACTCTCTGCATAAAAAGCTTGCTCCTCATGTCATCTTTAGACTTCCCCCCTCCAACCTTAAAAGCATATCCTCTGGTGTTTGACATTTCTGTCCTGGGGAGCAGATTCTAACTGTCTACCCTGTCTATGCTGCTCATAATTTAAAAAATCTCTATCAGGTCTGCCCTCAACCTCTGACAATCTAAGGAGAACAACCCAAGTTTGTCCAATCTGCCTTTGTAGCTCATACCCTCTAAATCCAAGCAGCATCTTGGTAAACCTCTTCTGCACCTTTGTCAAAGCCCCAGCAATCTCCTCACTTGTGTCTTTCAATATTCTGGGCTATATGCAATGAGGCCCTGGGGACTTATCCACTTTAATCTTTTTCAGAAGGCCCAGCACTACCTCCTCCTTAATCTCAAAATGTCTCAGCACATTAGCATGCTCCACTTTGTTTACACTATCCACAAATTTCTTCTCCTCGGTAAATACTGATATAAAATACATATTTAGTATGTCAGCCACTTGCTCTGACTCCAAGCACAAATTCCCTCTTTTATCCTTGAGTGGACCTACCCTCTGCTTAGTTATCCTCTTTTTCTTAATACAAGTATAAAGTACCTTGTGATTCTCCTTGACCCTGCTCACCAAAGACATTTCATGGCCTCTTTTGGCCTTCCTAATTGCATGCTTGAGCACTTTCCTGCTATCTTTAGGAAATATAGACCAGCCCCTCCCTACAAGAGCCCAGTCTGATTTTAGCTTCCTAAACCTTACTTAAGCCTTTTTCTTCCTATGTTCCAAACCTCTGGGGTCATCCAAGGTTCCCTCGCCTTACCACCCTTGTCCTTACTCCTTACTGGAACATGCTGATCCTGAACTCTGATCAGCTGGTCTTTAAACAACTCCCACATATCAGACATGGACTTGTCCAACAGTGGCTGCTTCCAATCATTTCCGCAAGATCCAATTTTAGCCTTATTCGTAACTATCTTAAAACATAATAAATTGTGGTCATTATTCCCACCATAAAGTGTGTCATCTGGCCTGGTTCATTTCCCAAAACAAAGTCCAGTCATCCAGCTGGACTCTCCACATACGGTTTCAAGAACCCCTCTTGGATGCACTGAAGAAAGGCTGTCCCATCTAAGCTCCTTGTATTAAGGGAGTTTCAGTCAATCCTCGGGAAGTTAAGGTCCCCCACTATGACAACCAATTGTTCTTGCCAATCTACCTGTCACAGAGCAGCATTGTTGAATGTGGCAATTCCACAGTCTGCAGAGAATAATTTCCAGCTCCACTCTGTGGACACCATCCACTGTGTCATATTATCATTATGATAGATAGGATAGATGAGGATCAAATCTAACTGCTCAAAACAGAGCATCCATGAGCACCTGTGATCCATCATTAGCAACAGAAGTATATGTATCACCGAGACACAAGTGATTGTAGAAGCTGGACTCTGGAGCAACAAACAATCTGCTGGAGGAACTCGTAGCATCGAGCAGCAGCTGTGGGAGGGAAAGGAATTGATGACAGTTTGGGTCGAGACCATGCATCAGGACTGTATCACAATCTGCAATGTGTTGGGCCAGCATACTCTTCATTCTTCCTTTACCATTGAGACAGATGATTAACCCTGGTTCAAGGAAAGATATAAAAGAGTATGTGAGAATGGCACTACATGTACTTGGTGAGGGGACAGTGGAACTGTTCTATGGCTGGAGTCTAATCTGTTACAAGGGAATATAATTTTTAAGAGAAGGGGAGAAGAGTTGAGAGTGAAAAAGGAAAAGAAGCAGATTAAGTTGCATCTTGCCGGCTATTAGCAGTGACTCCACATGGAATCAGGTGGTGGAGCACAATTTTTCTGAAATTTCCCAGGATTACAAAAGATAATGATCTCTCAGAACCGATGTTGGATCCATTGATTTAATGGAGATTGATGGGCAAAGCTTCAGGAGACCAATTAATTGAGTCATTTTGCACATTTTAATAATGCAGTAGAGTTTTGATGAGTTGTAATTTCCCAAGAGAGTTGAACATTTTAACAGTAATATTATAACAATAACGTGCTATTTCCCTTTGCAACATTAATGTGTTAGGGTAAGTTTTTAATTTTTTTAATTTACTTCAAGTTTAACAGTTTTCATTTTCTAAGTACTAGAGACACTTAACATAAAAATTACTTGCAATTAGTAAAATATAAAATCACAAAAACTGACACTCATTGAATTTCAAAACCAACTGATAGCTCTTTTGTTTTGCTGACATTTAGAAACGATAAATGCCTCTTAACTTGAGAAAGAAGTTTTAATTGCTAACAGTAACAATTCAGAGGAAGAGCAAGAGAAACTCACAACAAATTGGAAAAAGTAACAGTTGGTTTTCTCATTCCAAGTTAAATGATTTTTAAAAATGCTATCTTTTTATTTGAAGGGAATTAAAAAGAGCTTTGAGGGAAATGGACCAAACGGCCAAGAAAGGGAAAGAGGGAAATAGGATCAGGGTGACAGGGATTTGAGATTAAAGAAGAAGTGAATGATAAAAGAACAAATAGAATGTCATGGAGTCATGAATAGGAACAGAAGAAGGCTTTTCGGCCCACTGTGTCCATGCTGACCATCAACTATCGAATTTTACTGATGATGTACGAAACTACCATCTTTGCTAATGGTATGGAAGGAAGTAATGTGGTTAGTGAAATAGTTTAATGAGGAATAGATTAAGATTGTGATGTCTGTTAGGGTCTGGAGGGAAGATGGTTCCAATTGTGGTCAAGAAATTGGCTTGCACAGCACCAAGTTTTGGTGCATTGAAAGATTCAATCTTGTTGAAAAATAAAACATGGAAGGAAAGCGAGGACTTAATGATGAGTTGTGCAATGTTCATAGATTTCCTTCTGGGTTCTCCATTTGTTTGACACAGCACACAGAGGAATAGTGGCAAGAACTGCATCCCTAAATGTTATTCCCAGAATTTTCATTAAGGCAAAGATGATCTGCTGTTGGTGCAGGCAAATCATGCAGAAAGGCATTCACTCTGCTTCTAAGATCTGTCAGTGTATTATCAAATGTAAAACTGCTTCATTGTCTTCTACAAACCCAGAACCAGTGGCTCCACCATGACCACTTGTCTCCAGAATTCATTATGCCCTTGATCAACATAGATCAATAAATTTGAGAGTGAACTAAGGGAAAACCTGAAGCATGGCTGGAATTTAACCATGTACATGGAATTAAATTATAGACATGACAGAAGTGAGGAATCGCAGGTGACGGGGGATGGAATAAGAGTGACCCAAGAAATCAATGAACATGGCTTTGTACCTGTAGAAAATAAAATATATTTTATAAATTGCTTTGGGATATAAAATTATAAATAATTAGACATTATTATAATTATTTAAACATATCTGTATTCCATCTGAAGCATCTGAATTCCAGTATCTCTGAACCAGATGAATTGAAAGTTACATTTTCTAACACAACAGATTTAGTTGTTCAGAATGTCCTTCAAAGCAGATCAGCAATGCATCTGAAACTTCCACTATTTGTCTTCAAGTACTTAAACTAAATTAGAACCCAATGTAACATTGCCCCTTTGCTGTTTTAGTATCATTCAGATAGCACAGTACAATTGTTATGCTACAATGCTGTTAAAATTTTCAAATCCTCTGGGATATTTTAGTATTTTGAAACTGTGGTCCATTAGAATCTGCTCCACTCTGAAACAGTTCACTCCTTTTGATTATTTCTTGAGATCTGAGTCAAGTAGGTACAAGAAATGATAATAAGAAGCTGTGAAATGCTGAAGCAAACTATGA
Organism: Rhina ancylostomus; assembly: GCA_030265395.1. Classification (NCBI taxonomy): domain Eukaryota; kingdom Metazoa; phylum Chordata; class Chondrichthyes; order Rhinopristiformes; family Rhinidae; genus Rhina; species Rhina ancylostomus. The sequence goes on along the minus strand of JARFYF010000112.1, from coordinate 45,965,617 downwards.
CCAACTGTGGAGAGATTGTTGGATGATGGAAGTAATGTCATTATCCCAGTTTTATGGAACAACATTATATCATGACAAATGTACAATTTAACAATTATTAGACTTGGCTGTTTAAATACACAAATAATAATATCATAAGAAGTACGTTACTCCTTGAAGCTCAGACTGATCAGCTGATATCACACAACACAAGATGCTGGCTAGAAATATAATATTGGAATCACTAGAGGTTGTTTCATGGTTCAGAGGTAAGCACTGCAGAATGTTATCATATCATTGGATATATATTTATTACTGATACCTTCTGGAATACCTGACAGTTTTAAGGGGATGTTTGACTACAGGCCAGGTTTGAACATTACCTTTAATTGATTTTTAGTGTTGTGCTGAAATTAACATTTAATTGTTCTCTGCATTTCAGAAAGCACAACCAGAAGAGCTGCTGAAGATATCCAAATATTATGAAAAGTCAAAAGAGGAAGAGATAAAGTTACTGGATAAGCCAGAACAGTAAGGATTTACTTTTGTTGTACAGGTTAAAGTGGTAAAAGGGAGGGTCTGAGCTTCCA
>JARFYF010000112.1:45732328-45744780 GCA_030265395.1 Rhina ancylostomus | reverse complement strand
TCCCGCCACTTTTCCCCCCCCCCCCCCCCCCCAACTTCCCAACCCTCATCAATTCTCCAACTTCAGTGTTTTTCTCAGCATATTCACTTCAGATCTCCCCTATGTCTTCGGGCTCTATGCATAATAAATAAAAAAAAAATTGAGGGCAAAATAGCAATTGAAGTACCCTTCCACACTTTCTGCATACATGAAAGGTCTTTCCCATTTTCCATTTTCTATACTTGCCATATACTTTACCCACTTTGCTATCTGTAACTTTCACATTGGCGCTGATCTATCATTCATTTATTTTAAGTGATGTTGATGTACCTGCAAGTAGCTGCTCCTAGTTGAGTTTTGCTTGGGTTCTTATGATATTTAATATTGGCCTTTGGCCAGTTCAGAAGCTTAACTCCTGAACCATCCTTATTCCTTTCTATAACTTCCTAGAAGTTTACAGAGTTATGTTCGCTGTCTCCAAAATGTTCTCTGAATGACTCTCTGACCACTTGCCTGGCCACATTCCATAAGATTAGGTCCCGTTCTGCTCCTTTTCTAGTAGGACTATCTACATACTGACTCAAAAACTCTCTTCCTGCACTTTAAAAATTCCACCCCTTCTAAGCCTTTCACATTATAACAATACCAGTTAATACTGGTGAAGTTGAAATTCCCTATTACTTTTGCTCCTCTGTGATTTGTCAATATATCTGTTCTTCTATCTCCTGCTGACTGTTAAGATGCCTGTGATCGCTATCATTAAGGTCTTATTTAAAGAACCTACTAGAATATCCTCCTTCATTACCAAATTAATGGACTCCATTAATATTGCAGTACTTCTTCTTCCTTTACATTCATCTGTAACATCTGAAGGTTCTATGTATTGGAATGTTGAGTTGCCAGTCCTCCCCTTCTTTTGACCGTGTCTGTATGATATGTTCCCAAGTGTTTGTTAATGTTTTGTTCATCTGTATTGCAGGTCAGAATCCTTGCATTAAATAAATCAATTTAGCCATGTATTTCTCCCATGTTCCCTTTAGCCCATGTCTGCTTTGCCTACTGGACTGACTTAAATTTTCTTATGATATTTGATTGTATTTCTTTCCAAACCTCAACCGCTAGCTGTATATCTATGTCTCATTTCCCTGCAAAGTTGGTTTAAGCTCTCCTCAACAGCACAAACAACCTTACAAGGATATTGGACCTTTCTGGTTTGGGTGCAATCTGTCTAGTTTATAATTGTCATCCTGTTCCTACATTCATTAGCACATGGCACTCGAAGTAATCCAGAGATTGGGAGATCCTGCTCTTTAATCTGTGACACAGCTCCCCAAATTCATATTGCAGAACCCATCTCTCTTTTTACCTGTTATTAGAACCATCCACCAATGGCTGTTTACTCTCTTCCTTTACAATGCCTCGAAACCGTTCAGTGATATCTCTCACCTAAGCACCAGGGAAGCAACACACCATTCATTTGCATTCACAGAAGTACCTCTCTATTCACCTCGCTATCGAATCTTCTACCAATATTGCCCTTGAATTATTGCTCTTCTCTCCTTTTGTGTAGCTGAGCCAAATATGGTGCCATGATCTTGGCTCTCACTGGATTCTTCAGAGATGCATTCACCTTCCTCCAGTGAGATGCACTTCTGAGGTTTGCTTGATGTCCTGCTCACCTCCCTTCCTTTGCCTGGTGGTCACCTGTCCCTTCTCTGAATGCCTTTCTTCAAGCTGCAGGGTAACTACCTCTTGAAAAACATACTATTCACATAACTTTCAGCCTCACAGATGTAGATAGTGCTCCCAGTCAGCACTCAAGGTACAAAACCTGGCATTGAAGCTGACAAAACCAGAGGCACTTCCCACAGATCCAGACCACAAGGAATGTCTCAGAATTCTCATGTGCTGCAAGCTGTGAAACATGTGGGACTAAATGCAACAAAATCCAATTTGGTCTCTGACATTACAGGAATTATTTTAAAAAAACTGAAAGTCCTCACTCGTCACCAGCTGACCGGCACCAATGTTGCCGAGCCAAGGGCACAGACCTTTCTCACCATTAGTGTGGCTTTGGTTAAAGAACCTGTTTCTGTGCTGTATTACTCTATGGATTTAACTTCTAACCTGTCATCCCACCGTCGCCCATAATAGCAACAATAGCACATCCTATCTGTGTAACCTGTGTACTTACAGTGCTGTCTACCTTTCAAGTTCTTTCTCCTTTATCTATTTTATTGCATGCAACCTTTGTACTGCCATCTCCTTTGGGTAACATGCTCTTTAAAAATTAAACTTGCAAAGAACTCTAAATGGTATCTCAACCACACTCAATGGTACCTTTTGTAAGAACTTTGGTTATTTTGTAGAAACCTGGTAATTGACTATCCATTGATTTTTTTTAATATAAAATTCATGTGAGTGTTCCCTTTTATGTTAACTTGCAAGTCTGTTCTTGCACTTGGTTTACTGTTCAGTCTGATTTGCTACTTAATTATGAATTAGCATTTATATAGGCTGACATTTTTCAATTGGACTTTTGTAATCATTGAACCTTAGCTTTGAATGTCCTTCTTCCCACAATCTTGTGGATTTGTCTAATGTATCCAAATTATCCACCTGGGACTTGCCTCTCTTCCCCACCCCCTCTACCATTCATTGTTTTCCTGTTGATGTGTGGTTCCATTACACTTCAAATTCTTTTTCAATTTACTACATTGACTTTTTTTGGGTTGAACTTCAGATGTTTAGTTTTTTTTCCTTTTCCAAGGTCAATTGAAACCAACCTGAGCTGAATATTTATTGTTTCATCATTCCCAGCTGAACCTAACATGTAGTTGGGCTGAGTATGGGTAGCCAAGCAGTACGTTAGGAACACATTCTAAAAGGGAAAAGATATGTAATTTACTGCCTGTTTACATATTGTCCATGTTCACATCAGACCTTCTGCCGGACAGTTAGTCCTTTCTATTTCCCCTCAGCCTTCCCAACAAACAGATAACATTCCCATGCACTTTTAAAAGAAGAATTATTGTTTCTGGTATCTCGGACAATATCAGCAAGTGTTGTCGAGGTTGGTAGGTTATTTGGCCACTAAATTGCCCTGAGTATGCAGGTGCCTGGTAGAATCTGTGGGGAATTGATGGGAATATAGGAAGAATCAAATGGTATTAGTGTCAGATTGGTATATAAATTCTTGATAGTCAGGTGGGCCAAAGGGCCTGTATCCATGCTGTCTGACTCTATCGCTGTGACACCCACACGTAAGAGATTGCAAGCCTGGAAATGATTCATTCATCGGAAATCTCTCTGTTTTGTGTTAACCAATCCCCTACTTGTGCCAATATGTTATCTGCAATGTCATTAGCTCTCAGCTTGTTAGTAACCCTCATTTTTATATCTTTGAACTCAATAAATATGTAGTACTGTTTCCTTTAAAAACTTGTTTATTCAGTTTATTAGTTTAAAAAAAAGGATTCTGGCATTTTCTCATGTACAGATATCAGCTAACTAGCTAATGGTTTCCAGCTTTTTGTTTCCCTAGTTTCTTAAATAGTAGCTTTACAATTGTAGTTTTCTAATCATCTGGGATCTTTGTAGAATCAGAGTAATTTTGCAGGACCACAACCAATGCATCCATTATTTCTGCAGGCTTTTTCTTTTAACACACCATTTGGTCTAGGAGGCTTGATGGACTTCAGTTCCATTATTTTGATTTGTACTTTATGCAGTGATACTTTAAGTTCTGTCTTCTCCACAGCATTTCTACTATTATTGGGATGCCTTTAAGACGATACAAAATATTTGTTCAGAGTGTTTGCCATTTTCTTATTTCCCATTGTTAAAGACCCAGCCTCATTCCTGAGGGACCAACAGTTAGCTGCTCTTTATTTGGTGATTGTAGAAATATGAGATTTTAAAATAAAATAGTGAGGAATTTAAACTGGATGTTGCATAATTAGAAGACAATGCAAGTCGGCAGGTGCAATGATTATGTGTGAACACCGGGAGAAGAACAGAAGAGTTTTGGATTACCTTAAATTAAGGAAAGGTGGAATAAGGGAAGCTGGTCAAGAGCTATTTGAAATAGTGATGTTAAGTGACAGCAAAACCATAAATGAAGGTTTAAGCAGCAGGTGAGCTGAGGCAGGCACAGAGTCCAGGTGAACTTGCTGAATCATTGGGTAAAGGGCTGGCAACTTTAGTTATCTGTGCTGAATGAGATGGGTGATGTTGGTGCAACGTGCATTCCTAATCTGTTTGGCTGAAGGTATAAAAGTGAATGCTCATGAGCCATATTTGACTGAACTTACTAGTGCCTGCAGGAGGAGAAATTTCCAATCACTGAAACTCAATCCTGTCAGTTTTAGAAATAAACTTTATAGATTAAAATAATCTTAAATCCAGTTTGTACTTTACAATCTATTGATTCCATCTTCTGTACTTCAGTTTTGCCCTAGCACCAGGGGAAAAACGCGATACTTGACGTCCACTGGTGCTGACGGGACTATCTGCTTTTGGCAATGGAATACGGAGACTATAAAATTTAAGTAAGTTATTTGAAAAATGTTCAGTCCTGCTTTGTGGATATGAGCCTCTTGACTTTCACTTACATACTATGGTTTCTAGTAATGTTTTTGGTGAAGATGTGTGATCAATCTTATTCATATAATCGCTAAGCATTTCTTAGCAGAGTTGATTGTAAAAAGTGTTTGATTAATTATGATACTGCCAGAAAGGGTAGTGATTTCCTGTGGTCAGAAACAAATTTTAATTTAGTTTGTTATTGTGCAATAAAGTGATCTAAAATATAAGCTTTCCTGCCATGCCTTCCCCAGTTTGAGCTATACTTTGTGACAATTCCTGATATTCAGTATTTATTTAATTGCAGGAAATTGCTATATCTGAGCGTAGTAGACGTATCTTAGACACTCAGCTTCGCATTCAATTAACTTTATTTTGAGTTACTGTTATAAAGACAATACACAACTAATCTTGTGAAAGCTAAATCGTACAAACAGCAAGTGGAATGAGGGAGGAATGTTGGTCAGGAAGATAGTAGAAAGGATTAGTTGTTCTCAATTAAATATGAATCTTTTATGTCTTCCAGAAAAAGCAATTGAAGATGTGGTATAATATTTATCTAGAAGAATGTACATTAATACATTGGTAGTAATAGGAATTCAGTTTCCAATTCCTGTGGATGTTTCGTATTGAAACAAATGCTCCTATTTTACAGTGAACTTCCAATGAAATTTACAGATCGATCCAGGCCAGCAAGTCAGATCTCCTGCTGTTCTTTCAGTTCTGGTAAGTTTTTCTTCACAAAGTAAAATATCTTTTTATTTGAGTGCCCCCTCTGCACCTTGACCCATCCCAAGAGATCATATTTAATTCTCAGGATTTCCTTTGACAAAGGTTTTTTAGTACAGTAAGGAAGAAAATGCTCTTTTCTAAGCAAAAAGGGAGGAGGACCCATTTGACCAAATTAACAACAACATTAATTAGCTACACATTCCAAGAACCAACTAGGTTCCCTGTGACTTCAGTGAGAGTGGTCAGAGGTCAAGAAATAGAATAACCACTTTTTAATTGAAGACAGGGTGGCACATTTTACATTAATATGAACTTAATTTGAGTCATAGAGTTACGCAGCTGAGAAACATACCCTTCCCATGTCCATGCCAACCATCAAGTACCCATCTACAATAATCCCATTTACCAGCATTCAGTCTGAAGCTTCTGTACCTTCGTGATTCAAGTGCTTGTCTCAATACTACTTAAATGCTATGAGAGTACCTGCTTCCACCCAGTTCAGTCCAACTCTCCCTTCACACTCCATGCCCGTAAACACGCCACCATCTAATTCCAGTCTTTGCTCACTCCCTGTGCCCATTAATACCTTCCCCAGTCTAATCCCATACTTAATTCGTTCTCCACACCCTTAAAGTCATAAGAGCTATTCAGCACAGAAACTGGCATTTCAGTCCACCGTTTCCTGCCAACCATCAATTATCCATCTGCACTAATGGCACTTTCCAGTACCTGGCTGTAGCCATCGATGCCTCAATCCAATTCAAGTGTTTGTCTAAATATGTATTAAATGTTGTGAGAGTACCAGCTTCCATACACTCAGGCAGTGCACTCCAGATTCCAACCACACAAAAAAATTCTTCCTTTGGTTTCCTTTAAATCGCTGTCCCATTTATCCTAAACCTATTTTCTCAGTCTTTGATATCTCTGCTCTGGGCAAAAGTTTCACGCCATCTGCTCTGTCTGTGTCCCTCATAATTTTGCACGTTTCAATAAGGTCCTTCCTCTGCCTCCTCTGCTCTAAGGAAAACCTAGCCCATCCAATCTCTCTCCACAACTAAAGTCCTCCAATCCAGTTAACGTTCTGGTGAATCCCTTCTGCACTCTCTCTAACGTAATCACATCCTTCTGACAAAGTAGCAAACAGAATTGCACACAGTATTCCAGCTGTGGCCTAACCAATGTTTTATAATGCTGTATTATAACCTCCCTGCTCTTGCATTCTATACCCCTACTAATGATAGCTGGTTTTCCATATGCTACCTTCACCATCAAATCTACCTGTGTTGCCACCTTCAGGGATTTACGTACAGAGATCCTGATGTTTCCCAATATTCCCTGGGTTCTACCATTCATTGTGCATATCCTACTATTAGTACTCCCAAAGTGCATGACCTCACACTTTTCAGAATTAAATTCCATGTATCATTGCTCTCCCCGTTTTACTATTCTCCTTACTATCAACAACATTTATTATTGGATTTGAATAAGAATCTACTTAATTTTTAAGTATATTTCCTTTATTTAAACTTATTTTAATTATATTTCACAGGGGGAATGTTTATAGCAACTGGCAGTACAGATCATGTGATTAGGGTTTATTACTTGGGTTCTGGTTCACCAGAAAGAATTTCTGAGCTGGTATCACATACGGTAAGATGTAAATTTGTATATGTTAAGCTTGTATATCATGCGTTATATTAGTTTTGCTTTACCAAGATTAAGGAGGAAATCTTACTTTTAATCATGTTTTCCCACTTTTATTCAAAAACTGCATAAACTTTGAATGATTTAGCAAGCATATTCCTTTAAAACATAATTTTGGAAATAATTTAACTCCTTTCCAAATAATAACACTTATTACCTGTGCGTAATCTTCCTTATGGAGCTGGAAGAAAATATTATTGCTTATTCCATTAGGTCCTTCCAAGGCTGAACTTGCATTGCATCTCTGCTTTGTTGTCAAGCATCAGTATTTACTTTCATTGTAAATCCAGAATGGATATAGCTTACTTAACTTTGAAGCAGAGTGCTTCTTTCTCGAAGGACACTTTCTGTCTTCTGTATGGGATGGAATCTGACTGATTCCCAAAAAAAGCTTTGATACTATTTAAGAGCGTGTCACTCAAATGCAATGTAAACGCAGTCTTATTGCATAAGTGTTTTTGTTTACTTATGTCACATTGTTAGAGAGGAAGTATATATGTTGTCCATTTCATTCTTAATTTGGGTGAGGGAAGGTTGATGCGTATTGCTGATTTTTTGAGTTCATTGACATTTTCTAATCTGTAAGTAAAACCAGTTAAAGAATGAAAGTAATAACATGATGAGATGTCAAAATGTAGTTCAGAAACATTAAAGAGAGACATGAGATTCTGCAGATGCTGGAATCTGGAGCAATACACACAAAATGCTGGACTCAACAGTGGAGTTCTCCATGGTTTAATAGCCCACAGCTTTGACTAGGTTTGTAGAGGAAGAATGGCTTTCTGGAAGATTTAACTGTGGGATTATATTTTACCACTTCACTGCACTAAGAAGAGCTTGGAAGAAATTTAAAAGGTGGAAATCGATAATCACATGACATTATAAAGGGAGCATATAGTTGATAATGGTTATAGGTATTGAAAACTTAGCCTGAGATGGCAGTGAATGTTAAATTGCTTTCCGCCATGTTTCCAAGGTTATTTGTGATGCATGAATAGTGCTGAGCATAATCAGGTTCTTTTCTGTGGGGGAAGAATTATTTAGGAAATATCAATGCAGTCATTGTCACTCAGAACAGCTCATTATGATGAAGTTTCCTGATAGCTGGGGATCTAGCCATTTTTCTTGATAGATGAAAGTGATGAATATTGAAGGTGTAAAGGGTATCAAAACTCAACTCCACCTATAATCCCACTGTGAGGCAGCACACTGACACTTGAGCACAGGGTATCACAGTGCTGGCAGATGAATTCTAATTTCATCATTTACCTTGCTGTCTGTTTCCAATTATGTTTCGAAGATGCAGAATTAATCAGGGTCTTGAAATCAGCTCATCTGGTCTCTAGAGAAATGTTAATTCATAAGAGATCTGAAAAGAAAGAAGTAATGGTGAACGCATAAAACAAGAGGAATAAATGAAAAAAAATTGAAATGCTTAATAGGGATCAACTGTCATAGTTCTTTAAAAATTGCACTTCTTAAAGTTTTATACTGAAATTATAATATTGTTAGATGTACAATTCGATTGATTTTTTGAACCCAGTTCATTTGGAATTGTGACTAGGTTGGAGAATCTTCCACATCTGGTTTAAAAATACTAGTTAAGGTAATCATTTGAAGAAATTAGTACAATAAGTCATCAGTTTTGTAAGAATCTTTAGGTGTAATTAAAAAAATACTTCACTGTTTCATATCAAATCCTGCATTGCCTGTTAATGGATTTTCATGGCATAAATCATTGAATAGTCATGTCTGGGAATATTCACTCCACAGTCTCCTGTTCTACACTTTCTATTATCCAACCATTTATTATGTGTTTCCTTGCCTTGTTTAACTTCCCCAAATATAACAACATGTACTTTTTCAGAATGAATTTGATTTGCCCACATAACCAGTCTTTTGATACTTTCTTGCCGCAAGAAATAGCTTCCTCAGCAGTAACTACACTGCTAACTTTGGTATCATTGGCAGATTTCTGTGTCATAGTCTGTACATTGGCCCGAGTTATGAGGAACAAAGGGTTTACCACTGAACTTTGTGGATCTCTATTACAGAGAGCCTGTCAGAGCAGATTTTTAGTCCAATTTGTCATTTTCCATTGAATCTCTTTTGGGGGGAGGGGTGTTACTTTCCCAAGCAGTCTGACATGTATGTAGGAGTTAATCAAATGCTTTGCTAAAATCCATGTAGGCTCAACTTTTACTTACCCTCCTCATTGCCTCTTGAAAAAATTTCAAATGTTATCTGCTCATGACTTTCTCTTCTTAACAAATCATGTTGACTTTCCATGAATAACTTGTCTCTTTTAAAACTCATTTTTATAGGCTAATGCAATCTCTAGAAACCTTGCCTAAATTTTCTTTTTTTTACAGCTTTTCTTTCCTTTATGTATCCATCCTCTGCCTTGGAGGCTTGTTTAATAATCTCCTACCTTGAGGCTTCTATTACACCTCTCTGTTCTAAAACATTGTGTTCCCATATTCTTATTGTTTTTTTGTTATTTACAGCATGGTAACAGGCCCTTCCGGCCCAATGAGTCCACGCCGCCCACTTTAAATCCCAAATTAACCTACCCGTATGTCTTTAGGATGTGGGAGGAAACCGGAGCACCCGGAGGAAACCCACACAGGCATGGGAGAACATACAAACTCCTTACAGACAGCGACGGGAATCGAACCCTGATCGCTAGTGCTATAATAGCTACGCTACCGTGCCGCCCCACCATAGCAGCATAACCTTTCTCCAATATAATTTGCAAGGACATTGATTCTGCCCCTGTTGTAATCCAACCTGTTTGATCTGGATAGGTTCATCTCACTCAGAATCTGTTCCTTTGGTCCAAGAATTCCTAGCGGGCTGAACAGGGTAGATGTGAGGAGGATATTTTCCTAAGCTGACGAATCTAGAACTACGGGTCATAGTCTCAAATTAAGAGGTAGACCATTTAGGACTGAGAGGAGAAATTTCTTTGCTCTGAGTGTGGTGGACCTTGGGAATTCTTTATCCCGGAGGCTGTGGAAGCTCAGTCATTGATTTTATTTAAAACAGGGATTGATTACTGAATATCAATCAGGAATTCAAGGGATAAGTGGATAGATGATATTGAGAGAGATCAGCAATGATCTTGTTAAATGGCATACTGGTCTTGTGAAGCTGAATAGCTTATTCCTGTTCCCATGATGTTCCAATGATGTCATCACCCTGGAAAATTGCCCTTGTTCATCTTGTTCATACAAACAGGTTAATTCCAATTCAGCCCATCACTGGTCAATTAGTCCACTCTCAGACAGCAGCAAAGTAGTGGAAGCTGTCATCAACTGTGCAGTCTAGCAACACTTGTTCACCAGTGATGTCATCAGTGCCTAGTTTGCTTCAGACTTCAACACAGCCTTGTTCCAAAGAGCTGAATTCCAGAGGTGAGGTGAAAGTTTGCCCTTAACTTCATGGCAGCATTTCAGTGAGTGTTGCTTCAAGGAATCTTGGTAAAACTGAAGTTGATGGGCATCATGGGGAAAACACTGCAACAGCTGAAGTCACACTTTGTGCAAAGGAAGGTGGTTATGGTTATTTGAGGACATTCATCCCAAACTAAAACATCACTGCAGCAGTTCCTTACGGCGGTGTTCTATACCCAGCCAGTTTCAAGTGCATCAACAAAGACCTTCGTTCAGTTATAACGTCTGAATTAGGTATTTCCATTCACACCTCAGAAAATGAAATAGACCACGCTTGCATGCAGCAAGATCTAGAAAGTCGTCAGGCACAAGTGCTAAGCAATGATGATATCCAAAAGGGTCTAATCATCAACTTTAGAAATTCATTACCATTGTCCAATACCCCCTCCTTCCTCCCCCCCCCATTAATATCTGGAGATCACTAATGACCAGAAAATCAACTGGACTAACCACATAAATACTGTGGCTACGAGAGCAGGTCAGAGGCTGAATATCCTGCAGTAAATGATTCATCTCCTGATCTTCCAAAGTCATTCCACCATCAGCAAAACACAAATCAGGAGCGTGGAGGACTATTCTCCACTTATTTGGATAAGTGCAGCTCCAAAAACACTCAAGAATCTAGACACCACCAAGATGAAGTAGCCTGCATTCCAAACATTCACTCCCTCCACCACCACCAGTGGCTGCCATGGACCCCAGCAACAAAATGCTCTGCAGTAGTCACTGAAGTTAGTCAAATAACGGCTGCCAAACCCTTGATTACCATCAAAAAGGACAAGATCAGTAGGTAATTGGGAACACTATTTCATGCATGTTCCTTTGCAAATTTACATGCCACCTTGACTTGGAAATATATTGCCATTCCTTCATTGTGTCTGGATCTAAGTCTCTCAGCTCTCTACCCAGCGGCATTCTCTACTCCAACTATCTTCTGTAGAAGGACTATAGGAGTTTCATTCAGGTGACTTGCTACCACGTGAGAAGAGCAGTTAAGGATAGGCAATAAATACTGATCAAGAAAATGAATAATACAAAAAAAACGAGTGTTCAATTGCTGCTCAATAACACACTTAACTCTGGTACTAGGGAGTCACATGCACGGGCAATGAAAACACCCATCATCTCCACTAATACCTAATCTTTGAATGATTACATCTTTTTACCCCACCCCATATGGCTGAGATCCATAAGATTTTGCCCTGACTGTACCCTCCTGAAGAACCATCACCTTTTCCATTTTTCAGAGATGTGAACCTGGTTAGAGAGTGTGAATCAACTCTATGGACTCCTTGCACTTCCTACCAGGTCCTCCTGGACTGCCTAACAATCACCTATTGTTTTTCTGGGTACAAACTCATTAGTTGCACGGTGACAACATTGTGAAAAGTCCATGTAGCACCTGAAAAGTGCTATCCATATAACACTGTTTTGTGGATGTGCTAATGATATTTTTTTTATTATTTCCAAAATAAACTTTATTCATAATAAAAGACAAACCATATACAATTATAAAACAGTACAAGCCTTTACATTCTTGTACAAATTATTCATTAGTGTTATCTTTTTATATAAAAAAAACAGCACTGATACCACATGTGTGGATCCCTGGGGGCTACCCAGTCCTGTATATACAATATTTAGGGGCTTTCTCACCTAACCCCACCCCTCCCTCTCCAGTGGCAGAAGAACCCTAAACTGTAGTCCTTCCCCACCGATCCTTTGTGTTGGCTGCACTCAGCTTCAGTGCGTCCCTCAGCACGTACTCCTGCAGCCTGGAATATGCCAGTCAGCAGCATTCCCCTATGGACATCTCGCAGTGCTGGAAGACCAACAAGTTTTGGGCAGACCAAAGGGCATCTTTCACCAAGTTGATGACCTTCCAGCAGCAGTTGATGTCCGTCTCTGCGTGTATCCCCGGGAGCAGCCCGTAGATCAGAGAATCCTCTGTTACACAGCTGCTGGGGATGAACCGTGACAAGGACCCTTGCATATTTT
>JARFYF010000112.1:44707697-44717923 GCA_030265395.1 Rhina ancylostomus | reverse complement strand
AATTAGAGAGAGTGGAAACAAACAAAAGGATATGTTAAAGCTGTAAAATATAGATCAACTGTCAATGAAATATGACATTGAAGGAGAGTGCTGGAAATGCCCATTAGATCAGGTGGCATCTGTGGAGAGAGAGAGAGAGAGAAAGAGAGAGAGAGAGAAACTGCATTACTATTACAGATGGATAACCTTGCCGCAGAACCAGCCAGTTCCGATACGAACCAGAAAAGCAAGTTATCTGAAATGATTGAACTTGATATTGAGTCCAAAGGGCTACAAGATGCCTGGATGGAAGATGAGATGCTGCTCCTCAGGCTTGTGTTGGGCTTTGTTGAAACAGTGTGGGAGGCCACACACATCGACAGGATAGAGTAGGAAGGAGAATTAAAATGACAGGCAACTGGAAGCTCGGGGCCATACTTGTGTACTGAACAGAGGGGTTTTGCAAAGCAGTTGGCCGATCCAGGGAACCACTTTGTTGTTAGTGTCTGCACTTCAAGTGCTAGTGAAGGAGAAACCTCAAAGAAACCATCACTCCTTTATACCCAGGTGGTTTCACTAACCAGTAACAAATACACTGTGTGATTTTTCTCTTCTGTTGTGGGCATCTGTTTTTATAAATCCTCACTCCTGCTGGAAGTGTACACTGGGAAAATCCCTCTGTTTTGTTTTGCTGTGCTGGACTCAACCAAAGCAGATCAAGAAGTTCCCTGAAGAGCCATCTTGGCCGATCCCAGCTGGGCTTCGGTACAGCAACTACTATGGAGTGTGAGTTCAGAAAGGGAAGTTCAGACATCCTTTCCACACTTATTTGTTGTCTAGACCAGGATACACATGGTGGTGAAGAGGGTGTTTGCCATGCTTGCCTTCATCAGTCAGGGCACTAAGTACAGGAGTCGGGACATCATGATACAGCTGCACAAGACATTGGTGAGTCCACAGTCGGAGTATTATGTGAAGTTCTGGTTGCCACACTATAGGAAGGATATTATTAAGCTGGAGATGGTTCAGAAAAGATTCACAAGGATGTTGTCTGGACTGGAGGGCTTGAGTTATGAGACTGGATAGGCTGGAGTTTTTTTTTCCCTAGAGTGTAAGAGGCTGAGGGGTGACCTCATAAAGGTATATAAAATCACGAGGCCCATAGATAAGGTGAATGGTCACAGTCTTTTCCCCAGGATAGGGGAGTCTAAATCTAAAGGGCATAGGTTTAAGGTGAGAGGGGAAGGGTTTGAAGAGGATTTGAGGAGCAACTTTTTCCACACACGGGATGGTGGGTATATAGAAAAGCTGCCAGAGGAAGTGGTTGAGGTGTGTAAAATTACAATATTTAAAAGACATTTAGACAGGTACATGGATAGGTAAGGTTCAGAGAGATATGGGCCAAACGCAGACAAATGGAAAAAGCTCAGGTAGGCACCTTGGTTAGCAAGGACAAGCTGGGCCAAAGGGCCTGTTTCAATGCTGTATGACTTTAAATAAAATCAACCATAGTGTGATGTTACTGTGATCAAGTATCCTCCCACCCATCAAAGTAACTGCATGTTCATTGGCCCAAAAGGAGGACTTAGCATTGAACCATGAGCCTTCCCAGTCTATAGGACTCGTATCTTCATTGAGTGAAGAAGCAGAATTGGGAAACCTTCTCTTTTATCCAAACTCCTTTTGATCACCATCATGTTCAAGTCAATCTAATGTTCACAAAGCTTCCGTGTCTGCTGTTCAATGTACTGATGATGTGGATTGTGATCATGTAAATGAGAACTCTGCATGCCTGCCCTACTTCAGATTTGAAACAGTTATTGACATTTCATTCATATAAAGCAGCCTGAGGGAATAAAGTGACAGAGTGCTTGGCCAGTATAAATATTTTATTGATAATCTACATGATGGTGTAGTTTTCTCTGCCTGACTTGTGATTTGTTTTTCAGCCGATATATAGCTAAGTTCAATGAATTTGTAGCATTGTCTGTGGGTTGCAGTCTCAACTGAGCATCAAGGTTCAACAGGAGAAATCCCACTCCCTTACTCAACAGTGTGAGTATTTGCACTCCACACTTCAACCAGTGATGACTTCCCAATCAAGATTACTAACTTGAGTCTGTTGGTTCTGCTGTGGGTCACAGGGAAATAAGTTGACTCTGTAAAGGTAGAGCTGGGCTGTGTGATACAACACCAGGTCAGAAGCCTGTATCCTGCAGTGAGTAACCCATCTCCTGTCATCCCAAGGCTTTACCATCACCTACAAGGTACAAGTCAGGAGTATGATGGAATACTCTCCATTTACCTGGATGAGTGCAGCTCCACTGGTACTCAAGAAGCCCAACGTTATCCAGGATAAAACAGCCCACTTGAAAAGCACTTCATCAGCCCTCCATTATTGGCATACAGTGACTGCTGTGTGTACCAGCTACAAATGCATTGCCATTGCTCACTTAGCCTTGATGGACAGGGGCAGCAGGTGCATGGGAACCCTCCCCCCCCCCCACTGGCTCCCCATCAAATCATGAATCATCCTTGACCTCAATGTATCAGCAGTCTTTCATTGTCACTGGGTCAAAATCCGGGAACTACCCACCCAGTAGCACTGTGGGAGTATCTTCACTAGAAGGACTGCAGCAGTTCAAGAAGGCAGCTCAGCACCACCTTCCCCAATCATATGGGGAATAAATTCTGGCCTCCTGTGCAATGTCCAGTTGAAGCAGGAGTGAGTAGTGTGGAGTTGGGGCAATCTGAGGTTGGAGGTTCTAGAGGGGAGATTTCCTGATGTGATGAGATCAGTTACGGTCCGGGAGACGGTGGCTTGATGTTCGTTAGTGAGATCATGGTTCAAAGGAAGGTCCGAGGAGTTCAGAAGTGCAAGGGGTGATCAGCAGGATGGCATTGGGTGTGAATGTATATCTGCCCTATGGGCAGGAAAGATCCCTATACAAGTGTAACAGTGCAGAGATCACGTTACAACAAGGCCATCGTTACAATTTAATTAATCAGTGGGCTCACTGATTCAGCATCACTTTTGAAAAAGGTGGGAAATTGAATGCCCTTAATTCAGTGGGATCATGAGAAGAAGAGCATTTAAATAGCTACTCAGAACCGATTGGGTGCATGAATCCTTCAGTTCATATAAAAAGGCCTTTGCTCCTACACAAATTTGTTTGATGGTGTGACATCATCACCAAAGATACTGCAGGCAACAATAGACAAGATCCAGATCATTGCCCATGCAATCAAGATGATCTGCTAATAGCCACAAGCTTAGAAGAAGGGAATCTCAAATTTTAGAAGTATTCAAGAGATTACATGAACACAAAGCAAAGCTTAAAAGAAGCAAGTGTGCATTTGTGCAAAAGAAAATGGGTTATCTTGGACTAACAGTGGATATAAATTGATTTCAATCAGTCAAAGCAAAGATGGAAGCAATTGTGAAAGTGAGGGAAACTTGAAACCATTGCAGGATTGAGATTAATGCAGGGCATATTGCAATACTTTGCAAGATTCCTGCCAGATCTTGCAACAGCACTCTCAGTGACTGAAAATAGGATGAGAAATAGAACTGGGGCAGCAAAAGGCATACAACTTGTGAAAGAAATCTGGAAGTGAATCTTTGCAAGTTCACTGTGAAACAACATGAATGACACTGCATTCCACAACAGGTTATACTCTTGCTGAGTTGCTAATGGGTACATGATTCAGAACAGGGTTGAGCTTAACTCAGTCAAAGATGTGTTTATTGTCATATGCACAAGTACGTGTCTGAAAGGCCTGGATAGAGCGGATGTGGTAAGGACATTTCCATTAGTAGGAGAGTCTAGGATCTGAGGACAGTCTCCGAATAAAACTAAGATGTGGAGGAATTTCTTCAGCCAAAGCGTGGTGGACCACAGCTCCTCGACCATGTACTCGATTCCACAGCCATGTGACCTTCCTCACTCTGTGACTATGCTGCTATCTTGTTCTCACTACCTCTTACCTGCATCTACCTATCACCACCTTGTGCCCACCCCACCTATTACTGCTCTGCTTTTCCCTCCTATATATTGGGCTTCCCCTTTTCCTATCTTCAGCTCTGAAGAAGGGTCCTGACCTGAAACGTTGACCACCTGCTTTTCTCCACAGACACAGCCTGGCCTGCTGAGTTCCTCCATCATCGTGTTTTTCATCTATATCTTATGGTCTTGTGTACACACATGTACAATGAAAGCTTACTTGCAGTAGCATCACAGTACATAACATCAGATGCACAACATTCATGAGAAAAAAATAATTTTGTATAATTTATGTTTAATTTATACAAGAAAGAACACAATTAGAACAAAAAAAAGTCCTTTGCATTGCAAAGTGGTCATAATGTTGCTCTACTGAGGTACTTTGAGGAAAGAATGGAAGTGTCACAATGTTGATCAAAGAGCAAGCTCACAGATCCCAAATGCAGCACACTGATACAAAACTGGAGTCAGGATACTTCCTCAGGTCAAAACACAGGCAGCAACTGGAAGGAATCTTGCCTTGGAGATCTGAAGAAGAATCCCAACACAAACTGGATCTTCAAAAAGAAATAGAGAACACAGGACTACTCTAGAGTAGACCACTCTAAGCAACTAGGAGCCAAAGGGTGACCAATACTCTGGCAAATAGTGCTAGAGAAACACAGGTATTTATGCTAGGCCCCTGATGGGACTCAGGTGAGTGTCATTATACAATCAGTCCAGTACAGAATCCATGTGCTCGGTAACAAGGCATTAAAGGAGCCAAATTGAGGGCCAGGACTCAGAACCATGACACCCGATCTTCTAACAGTGAATCTTCTTCCAGCAGATTGTTTATTGCTCCATTTGCCATTTCTCCACCAATATCTGCAACTGATCTATAACCCCCTGTATTCTTTGGCAATCTTCTACACTATCCACAATATCACTAATTTTTGTATCATCTATGAACTTACTAACCCACCCATCTACATTTTCATTCAGGTCATTTATATATCACAAAGAACAGGACCCGGTGTAGATCCCAGTAACACCACTAATCACAGATGTCCAGCCAGAATACATCCCAGCGACCACTACCTTCTGTCTTCTATTGGTCAATTCTGAATCCAAATGACCAAGTCACCACAGATTCTATGCATCTTAATCTTCTGGAGGAGCCTACCATGAGGGACCTTGTCAAACACCTTACTAAACTCCATCAAGACAACATCTACAGCTCTACCTTCATCAATCACCTTTGTCACCTCCTCAAAAAACTCAATCAAATTAGTAAAACATGACTTGCCCCACACAAAGCCATGCTGACCCTCCCAAATGAGGTCACAGTTTTCAAAATGCTCATAAATCCTATCCTTAAGAATCCTCTCCAATAGCTTCCCTACCACTGATGTGAGACTCACATCAGTCTATAGTTTCCAGAATTATCCCAATTTCTCTTCTTGAATACAGAACAACTTTAGCTACTCACCAGCCCTTTGGGACCTTGCCTGTGGCTGGAGAGGACATGAAGATCCTGGTCAAGGCCCCAGCAGTATCATCTCTTGTCTTTCTCAATAATAAGATATCTTTATTAGTCACATGTACATTGAAACACAGTGAAGTACAACTTTTGCATAGTGTTCTGTGGACAGCCCACAATTGTCACTACACTTTCGGCGCCAACACAACATGCCCACAACTTCCTAACCTGTACATATTTGGAATGTGGGAGGAAATCAGAGCACCAGAGGAAACCCATGCAGACATGGGGAGAATGTATAAACTCCTCACAGATAAGGCAAACTGCCCTGCAAGGATATTCATCCGTCTCGTGTTCAAGTGCAACCTGTCCCTCTTGTACAGGTCACCTCTACCCCAAGAGAGATCCCAATGGTCCAAGAATCTGAATCTCTGCCCCCTGTACCAGCATACCCAAAGGGATAGTTCAGTTCAATCAAATGTTTACATTGAGAAATGTCACAGAGGTATATTATAATCAACTGAAATGCTGGAAAAAATACAATGGCTCAGCAGTATCTGTGTAAAGAGAAACAGTTAATGTTTTGGGTCAAAGATCTTTCATCAGAACTGAAAAAGAGAGAAAGCAGGTTAGTCTAAGTAACAAAAAAAATGGGGGAGGGGGTAGAACAAAGGGAATGTCTGTAATAGGGTGAAATGATGTAGCCATTGACTGGAGAGTTGAGTTTCTTTATCTGTGAAATGTGTTGCTAATGTTGTGAAGTCTGGGTGGCGTTGTATTGCCTGTCCTACTGGGATATGCTGAGCAGGTCAGGATATACAAATGAAAGAAAAAAGAGAGAGGAAAGACAGCACAAATAGCCAGTGCTGAGATAAACAGAAAGAGAGAGCAACTTATCCAAATTTCAAACCTATGCTCCAGAGTAAACAATCCAAGTTTGTCCAGCCTCTCCTTCCACCTCACACTCAAGACCAAGCAACATCCTGGTGAACCTCCTCTGCACCCTATTTAAAGCCTCTACATCCTTCCTGTAATGCAGTGACTGGAACTGCACACTATACTCCAAGTGTGGTCTCATCAACATCTTCTCAACTCCTGTACTCAATGTCCTGACAGAAGAAGGTAAGAATGCCTACACCTTCTTCACCACCCTGTCTATCTGTGTTGCCACATTCAGGTATCTCTGTATTTCTATACTTAGGTAGAAGTGGTTCTTCTACAGCAGTCCCTAGGGCACTGCCCTCCACTGTGTATGTCTTGGCCTGGTTTAACTTCCCAAAATACACCTCAGTACTTGTCTGCTATTCCATTTTCCATCTCTGTCTTTCTAAATCTCCTTATTCCTTTGAGATATTCTTTATATTTGCCTCTTTGAACAAACATTTGAATATTGGATCTAATATCTGTTAGTATTGAGCCAAATTTTGTCTGGTGGTGCATCTGAAAAATATTTTGGGATATCTACCGACAATAAAAATATGATTCTTAAGGCTGTTTTGTGCATTGTGAACGTTAGGCAACTAGTACACAGAGTCATCCTGCATGGAAGCAGGGCCTATGGTCCATCAAGTCTGTGCTAAGCATCAAACCTACTTATGAAGAACTTGCATCATTTAAACCTACTCTAAAGTCCTACTCTGTAGAACTTAGAAACAAAAAATCAAGAAGGGAGGGTCACTCTAGCGGGACTATTATAAACTCCCCACTAGTCAGTGGGAACCTGAGGAGCAGGTATGTAGAGGAATTGTTCTTAGTTGTAAGAATAATGGGGTTGTTTAAGTGGAAGATTCTAATTTCCCCAGTATTAACTGAACTACCCAGAGAGTTAAGGGCTTGGACAAGGTAGAATTTGCGAAATGGGTCCAGGAACATTTCCTGAGTCAATATATAGAGGGCTCTACTTAGGAGGTTGCAATACTGAACCTCCTCTTGGGGAACAAGGTAGAGCAAGTAACGGAAGTAGCAGTCAGGGAGTACTTTGGCGCTGGTGACCATAATTCTATTAGTTTTAAGAGAATGATGGAAAAGAATAGGGTCCTAAACTGGAACAGAGATAACTTTGAGGGAACTGGGCAGGATAAAGCAGATGTTGATTGGGAGAGCCTGTTTGAAGCGAAAAGAGCAAATGGCAAGTGGGAAGTTTTAGGAGAGTGATATCAAGAGTTCAGGAGCAGCACGTCCTTGTTAGGATGAAGGGTAAACCTGGTAAGGTTAAGGAAACTTGGCTGACAAAGGACATTGAGGCTCCGGTCAAGAAAAAGAAGGAAGAATACATTGGGTTTTGGAGGAAGGGAACAAAGTGAAATCCTTGCTGACTATAAAAAAATTGAGAATACTCTTAAGAGGGAAATCAGGACGGCAAAGAGATGAGATAGATCTGGCAAGTAAGGATAAGGAAAATCCTAAGAGATTCTATGGCAATATAAAGAGTAGAAAGATGGCTCAGGAGACAGTAGGTCACCTTAGGAATCAGCAGGACTGCCTATGTCTTGAGCTACAGGAGATGGGTGGGATTTTTAACAAATATTTCTCCTCAGTGTTGACTGAGGAGAAAATTATGGTTGTTTAAGAGATAATGATAACTAGTGGAGATGTTTTGGAGGAAATTCATCACCATGGAGGAAGCATTTGCAGCTTTACAGCACATTAAGGTGGATAAATCCCCAGGGTCTAACTAAGTACATCCATGGACTTTGTGGGAGAGCAGAGAAGAAATTTTGGAGGCCCTTGCTTCATTGTTAGCCACTGGTGAAGTTCCCAAAGACTGGAAAGTGGCTAAGGTTGTTCTGTTGTTTAAGAAGAATAGCAAAGACAAGCCAGAGAACTACCAGCCGGTCAGCCTGACATTAGTCATGGGGAAGTTGCTGGAGGGGATTCTGAGGGACAGGATCTACCAGCATTTGAAAAGACAGTCTGATTAGGAGGAGTCAACATAGTTTTGTGTGTGGAAAGTCACGCTTGACAAGCCTTTTGGAGCTTTTTGAAGAGGTAACCAAAAACGTAGATGTTGTTGTCTATTTGGACTTTAGCAAGGCCTTTGAAAAGGTCCCACATGGTAGGCTGCTCTGGAAGGTTAGGTCCCATGGAATCCCGGGAGATCTAGTTATGCGGATTCAAAATTGGGTTGGAGGTAGGAAGCAGAAGGTGGTGGTTGAAGGTTGTTTCTTGGAATGGAGGTCAGCAACTAGTGGTGTGCCACAGGTGTCGGAGCTGGGACCCTTCTTATTCATTATTTAAATAAATGATTTGGATGTGAATGCACAATGATCAGTAAGTTTGCGGATGACACTAAATTAGGAGGGGTTGATAGATAAGTAGATAGAAGAGTGCAGCACTGTATGGGCCATTCAGCCCATGATGTTGTGCCGACCTTGATGTCAACTTATACTAAATGTCCTCCTCCTGTTTAACATCCACATCCCTCCATTCCCGTCATATACATGTATCCATAATACAGCATCTTAAACTCCACCAAGCTGCCTGATTCCACTACTACACCTGGCAACCCATTCCAGGCACCTACCACTCTCTGTGTAAAATACTTGCTCTTCATGTTGCCTTGAAACATCCTCCCCCCCCCCCCAACATTAAATGGTGTTTGACATTTCTACGCTGGGGGAAAGATTCTGACATCTCCCCAAAACTATGCTTCTCATAATTTAAAAGCCTCTATCAGGCCTCACCCCAGCCTCCAAAACTCTGAGGAGAACAACCCAAGTTTGTCCAACCTTTCTTTATAACTCATGGCCTCTAATCCAGGCAGCATCCTGGTAAACCTCTTCTGCACTTTTTCCACAGTCTCCACATCTTCCAATAATGGGGTGACCAGAACTGCACCCAATACTCCATGTGTGGTCTAACTAAAGTTTTATATACCTGCAGCATGACTTCCTCACTCTTATACTCAACACCCCTACCATTTGATACGCCTTCTTTACCACGTTATCCACTTGCGCAGCCACTTTCAGTGAACTAGAGACCTGAACAACAAGATCATTTTGTACCTCAATGCTACTAAGGGGCCTACCATTAACTGTACACTTTCTCCTTTCATTTGACCTCCCAAAGTGCAACACCTCACACCTGCCTGGATTAAACTCCATCTGCCACTTCTCTGCTCATATCTGCAAGTGATCTATGATCCGCTGTATTCTCTGATAGTCCTTTACACTGTCCACAACTCCACTAATCTCGGTGTCATCTGCAAACTTGCTAATCCACCCATCTACATTTTCATCCAAATCACTGATATACATCACAAACAAGAGGTCCCAGCACCGATCCTTGTGGAACACCACCGGTCACAGACCTCCAGCCAGAATAACAGCCTTCCACCCCTACATTCTGTGGGCAAGCCAGTTCCAAATCCAAAGTTGCAATTTACCCTGGATCCCATGAATCTTTATCTTCTGAATTAACCTACCAAAGGGACCTTATCAAATGCCTTACTAAAGTCCATGTAGATAACATCCACTGCCTTATCTACATCAAGCATCTTTGTCACCTCCTCAAAAAAGTCAAGCAAACTTTTAAGGCAGGACCTGCCCTGCACAAAGCCCTGACTGTCCCTAAGCAGGCCATGCCTTTGGTAGAAGAATTAGAGGGAACTGAAGATTTTTTTCCATTCAATAAAGGCACAAGACATTGGTGAGGCCGCATTTGGAATATCATGCTCAGTTTTGGGCACTCTGCTATAGCAATGATGCCATTAAGCTGGAGTGTGTGGAGGAGATTTATTAGGTTGTTGCTGGGAGTCAAGGGAACAAGTTATAGAGAGAGGT
>JARFYF010000112.1:44585164-44596430 GCA_030265395.1 Rhina ancylostomus | reverse complement strand
ATATGACCTTGTCCTCCATCTCACTACCTTTACTCCCCCTAGTTAATCCCACCTACAAATCTCTAATAGACAACAGGGAAACCTTACTTTTACCTACTTACCAGCTACGTACCCCTCTTGCCCCTTCAAGCCGAAGCCCCTTGAGCCAAAGCCCAACCACTCTGCTCCCTCTCACTCCACTGTCTGCTCCGACGCTGCCCACTGAATAGGCTGTTTGCTTCCGTGCAGTCCAGTCCCCACTCAACCAGGTAAAAAAACCTTTTAAAACCCTTAATCAAGTAACTTATTAAAATCTAACCCTTTTAATAGCCCTATTAAAAACTAACCCTTATACTTAAAACCCTAATACAAATGATAGAAAGGAAAACTTAGCTGTTCCGAAGTCCTCCGAACCGAAGCCCTCGACTCCTCCTCATGTCCTTAAATGGGACATGAATTAGGTGTATAAAATTAGGAGGGATATAGATATAGTAGACTGCAGGAAACTTTTCCTCATATCAGAGATAGATAAAATGAGAGGACATTGGCTTAGTGGAAGAGACTTTGAGGGGATCTGAGGGGGACCTTTCTCACCCCGAGAGTGGTGAGTTCCTGGAACACACTGCCAGAGAGACTAGTGGAAGTAGAGTCACTGACGGCATTTCAGAAGTGTCTAGATGTGCATTTAAATTGCCTGGATATAGAAGGCATTGGGTCAAATGCTGGAAGTTGGTATTAATATGGATGGGTTGGCATCGATGTTGTGGGCCAAATGGCCTATTTCCATGCTGCATGACATATAGAGCTCTGTGGGACATATGAGAAAAAGGCAGAGACATTAAGAGAATTGATGTACAAAGGGAGCTTGGTGAGCAAGTCCATAGCTCGTTGAAAGTGGTGGCACATATGGATAAGAGTTAGGAAGTCATTTTGCAGCTGTGCAAAATATTGGTTAGACCAAATTTGGAGTATTGTGTACAGTTCTGGTCACCACACTAGAGGAAGGATGTAGTAGTGCAGAAGGGATTCACCAGGATGTTGCCCGGATGGAAGGCTGTAGTTATGAGAGGTTGGATCGGCTGGATTTATTCTCACTAGAACATAGGACACTGAGGTTTACATAGATTTACATAGTTTACGTAGAGGCTTTATGGAGGTTTACATAGATTTACATAGTTTACATGAGGGACATAGATTGGATAGATAGTCTTTTTCCCAGGACAGGGGAGTCTTGAACTAGAGTGCACAGGTTTAAGGTGAGAGGGGAGAAATTGAAAGACATTCTGAGGGGCATGTTTTCACACAGAGGATGGTGGTTATCTGGAATCAGCTGCCAGAGGAGCTTGTGGAAGCTGATGCAATTACAATGTTTAAAAGGCATTTGGACATAGGAAGGGAGTAGGGAGATATGGGGTTAACACAGGCAAATAGGATTAGTGTAGAAAAGGCATTATGGTTGTCACTCCTGCTCCTGCTCCTTTTCTCAGGGTCTTATGTTCTTGTGCCAGCCTAGATGGATGATTATGGAAGGGGCTAATGAGAATTGCTAGCCATCTTCAAGCAGCTGGCTAGTAATTCTGGACCATGTGAAGGACATAGAGTGAATGTTTTCATGCTGCCAAACTTTAGGAAGCATTTAATAGTGGGAGCAGAAACCTTCACTGTATTCAGAAAGTACTTCGATGTGTCATTGAAGAGGCAGTACTATGGACCTGGTGATGGAAAGTGGGATTAGGCTAGGCGGTTCTTTTTAGACAGCGCAGAAATAATGGGTCAATTGGCCTCATGAGACATAAAGGTTCCATGACTTGATTTATCTTACTGAATTTATCTTACTTATCTTATCTTGCTAAAGTAACTTGAGACCATTGATGAAAGAGGAGTCCAAATGTCAGAGTATGGCCTTGTATCCATTCTTAGTAACAGTTTAAGAATATAAAGCTGCCATAATTAAATCATTCACCACAGGCACACAAAGCAATATTTCCTTTGGGCAAAGCTTCCTGCAGCAGGCAGTCCATTGCACCAGTTGTGAAAACTGAAGCAAGAATTGGAATTTTCAATACCATCAGCAAGTTCCAGACACAATTCTATTGCCCTTCAGGAAAATCAACTCTCTTATCTTATTTGCACAGCAGTACAATGTAATGCTCTAAAGCAGCACTTCCTGCCCATACTTGTTGCAACACAAGCCACAATAAAAGATCTGTCAAGCATTGAAGTGTTCAAGAGTTCCAACAGATTGGGTAGTAATTAAACTGAGCTGTGAGATCCCACTTTTGTTTTTCCAGGCTAGTGGTGAGTAAGTGCTCACATTGATTAAATAAGATAGCAGTCATTCCCCACAACTGAGCAAATCTATCATAAAACTATGAAAAGGCAAAACTATTACAAACGTCAATGATTCTGAATTGTAAATGCTCACAAAAATTTGTGATTATATTTGGCAATAATTAATTGCAGGTGTAACTCTTTCTGATCTTGTAAACAAGAAAGTGACAATGGAGATACTGCTTGATTCACTTTCTATCTGTAATTTACCAACAACATTTTAAAGCTTGCTTAACTTATGAGTTTTTTTTCATTCCTTCCCAATGGTCACCGATTTCTGTCTACTTGCCATGCCAGTTGTTATTTCCTCTGCTTTTACAACTCTTACACAGCAAATTGGGAAAATCTTGTCACTAACTCAATTACACTTGAAATATTATCACCCAGAAACATCTGTAATACCATATTTTTTTAAAAAACAACAAACATGGATATTTTCCTCTGCATGGCCTAACTAGACTGCTCACGTTATTGGTGAATTTTTTTGGTTAGCATTTATGTAACTGCAAAGAAGTGAGGCAACCATTCTGTGTCTACTGTCAATATTGAGCATTAGTTCAACTCCAAAAGCATACTAGAGTGACACCTTCTTCCATTTTCAGAGGCTCAGATGCAATGTTTTGGATCTAATATTGTTAGGAAACAATAGGACAAATCACTAGGCCTGCTTTCTGATAACTCTATGGTTGTCTTGTCAAGTACTTAAATCTTCTTCCAATAACACTACTCCATGAAGATGTACATGTTTCACTCTTTACATTAACAACATTTAAAAGACCCTTGGACATACATCAATAGAAAAAGGATGGTGGGATATGGGCTAAATGTGGGCAAATGAGACTAGTTTAGATGGGAACCTTGGTTGCCTTCGACCAGTTGAGCCAAAAGGCATGTTTCTGTGCTGTATGACAATCACAAGATCACTGAGGTTGGATCAGTCGTGCTTCCAGACATGATTGAGCTGCAGTTGATGTTTACAGCAGCTCTTGGATCCTCAGCATACTCAGCTGGTCAGTAGTAGATGAGGATATGGGGGTTCTGAATAGAGAAAGTAATGGTTTAGGTGTTGTATGTATTTCAGAAAAAATGTCGAAGTCATAACCAGTTACATATTGTTACATTTATAGTTACATTTTAACAGTTACAAAATGTTGGGTCTATTGGCCTACTTCTGTGCCATCAGTTGCTTAGGTTTCTAATATTTATTTTACATTAAAGGAAGGCTTTATTGGAGAAAAAGCTCTCTTCCTGAGAATCCTGAATACAACAGAGAGTAACTTAGTGAAACAAAATGAAATTATTCAAGTGGTCATTTTCTTAGAGTCATAGAGTCATACAGCATGAAAACAAGCCCTTTGGCCCAACTCATCCATTCCGACTGTGTTGCCCAGTGAGTTTGTCCCCTTTGCCACCATTTGGCCCATAGCCCTTTGAAGCCCCCCAAGCCATATACATTTCATAATTAGTCTTCTTCTGGGACAGTTCCTCAAGATTGAGGATGACTTGCGTCCACTCCATTTTTTGGTTTATGAGATGGCAGGAGACCAATAAGGGAACTGCAAACTCCTCCAAGATGGGCAGGAGTTGGCTTACAGTGCAGGCAGGTGGGTAGTTTGTGAGGTGGTCTGCTTATTCTGCTACTTTCATAGGGCCACTGTGTGCTCCTGATGCATGGCCTTGAGGTCTTCAGTACAGTTCCCAACGTTCTTTCTCCACTTTGAGCAGTCATGAACTAGAGATTCCTCAGAGTCAGTAGAGATGTTGCATCTTTTCAAGGAGGCTGATCCATCATTGGTAATCCCTTTCCATGACAGAGCTTGAAACAGAGTGCCTATTTTGGAAGCCTGGTATGTCCATAGATGGATGTACGTGGTTGGGTTTAGGAGCATACTTCCAAGGCTCGTAGTGGAGCAGAGTCAATTGAGCACTCAAAAGGGAGATGAAATAGAAAAGATTTACCGGGTGGAAATCAATACAAAAGCTGCAGAATCTGAAGCAAAAACACAAAATACTGGAAACACGGCAGCTCAGACAAATTGTTTTTCTCTCTGTCCCACCTCTGATGAAGGAAATTGAAATTTTGTTTCAGTTTCCACAACTGAAAACATAGGTACCAACTATACATAGCAGGTGACAGATGCACACACTCAAATTCTTCCTGAGGGTTGGCTCCCACACACACTGACCCTCATTGGGGATGGGTCCCACACTCTGACGCTCACTGGGGATAGGTCATACACACACAACAACCCTCACTGGGGGAAGGGTCCCACACACACTGACCTTCAACTGGGGGATGGGTCCCATACACTAACTCTGGATAACAGATGTACAGACATTGACATACTGATCTGAGGGTTTCACGGGCACTGACTGTAATGCCTCCACATTTGCCCATGTTAGAATCTATTTACCACAAATCAAGTCAGTGATTCAATCCATTAATTTCTCTTTGTAAATCTGATACAGTAACAAAGTTACTAAAACTAGAGAACAGCATAATGTTCCCACACTTAGTGAGCTACAGACTTTACCCTCTACACTGCAATGAAAGTAACTTGAGGGTGGCATCATAATACCCACCAGGGATCCAAAACTCCATTGCACTGTGGCATGTTATAGAAATATAGAAAATAGGAGCCAGAATAGGTCATTTGGCCTTTCAAGCCTGCTCTGCCATTCACTATGATCAATGCTGATCATCCAAATGCAGTACCCTGTCCATCCTATTCTCCATATCCCTTGATTCCTGTAGCACTAAGAATTGAACTCCATCTTGAACATATCCAATTGCCTGGCTTCAACTGCTCTCTGTGGTAGAAAATGCCACCAGTTCACCCCTCCCCGGGTGAAGAAGTTTCTCCTCATATCAGTCTTAAATGGCTCATTCATTATCCTGAGACTGTCACCCCTGCCCACCATTCTTCCCAGATCTAATCTGTCTGATGCAGATCCCCTTAAGGATTTCATGTAAACAACAGAAGGATCTATCAATGTTTCAATGTCAGTTCTCTTATCAAATCAAATCATTGTTGGCTTTCAGAGCATTCCCATCACCCCCTACTTCCCCATATAATTGGAATATAGAACACATGGTAGTGTAGCAGTTTGCGTAATGCTATTACAGCACCAGTGACCCAGGTTCAATTCCGGCCGCTGTCTGTAAGAAGTTTGTATGTTCTCCCTATGACTGTGTGGGTTTCCTCCCACGTTCCAAAGGTGTATGGGTTAGGAAGTTGTGGGCATGCTGTTGGTGCTGGAAGTGTGGTGACACTTGTGGGCTGACCCCAGAATATTCTACACAAAGATGCATTTCACTTGTTTCGATGTACATGTGACCAATAAAAAAATTTAATAAGGGACAGTGGTGATAGACAAAAATAGCTGAACAAGTTGAAGGCTGGGAAACAAAATGCAGTGTTCCAAAGCCCATGAAGGCTTCCTTGCCAGTCAGTAACCAAAGGATGCACAAACTAGATGAGATTTTTTTTTTGAATTTATGAAAATCTGGAGTACAAGGAGATTTAATGGTACCTGCAACCAAAAAGTTTACTGGACCACAGGCAAAGAGCTGGGGAGTGGGACTAACAGGATAGCTGTAAGTGGTGACACAGGCATGGGTGAATTAGCCACCTACTGTGCTGTACAATAGGATAATCATCCTCCATGGAAAAGAAAATAACTGCTCACCAAACTTATCATTATTTGTTCTAACTCTTTCCCCCTATGGACTTTGTCTGTCCCTCGAGTCCCTGATCGAGCAAGCTATTGTACTAGATTTCCAAACATCCATTGCTGTTGTGAGGTGACATAACATTGGCAGAAGCTGCTGAGTATTTCCAGCCCTTTGTTTTTACTTCAGATTTCCAGTCCATACAGACTTCTCTTGCATAAGCTTTACAGTTACCAGCTGGTAGGTGACCTCTTACTTTTTAGCTGCAGGCTGTCCAAAGTTGCTTTCTTGTTTTTATTTTGACAAACATTAATGCTGTTTGGAATTGAGAATCAGGTTATAAATATATTTAAAAAGGGGCCTCTTGCCGAGTTAAACCAACTTGGGATTGCTCAAGATAGTCCCACTCAAATCAGAACAGAATAGCTATGACAAAGACAGAAACAAGGAAGATATATTTGAAAGGTCAACCTTCTTTAAATATCATTGTTTTTTTTTAAACAAAGGTTTGTTTTTGGACATGGATTTAAGGGCATCTTATAGCAGAATGGGAAGACATTTAGTTTCTGATGCCCATGACAGCTCTTGAAAGTGCCACCCAATTAGTCTCAATCCTGGGCCCTTTATCTTTCTATAATTTGTTCAATTCCCTTTTCAAAGTTACTGCTGAATTTGCTTCCACTATCCTATTTGGGTAACACATTAGAGATCATAACTTGCTGTGTATAGGTGTTATTGTCAGAGGTGTAACTGTCCATATGATTACCCATTTCCAGAATCATACCCATTTCATCTCTCATCTCAGTTTATCTACCACTTAAACACTTCCCCAAGATTTTGCTATCTCCAGATTTAAATATTCCAATATACTCCTGGCCACCTTCCCATATCCATAAACCTTCTTAAGCTCTTCTGCTGCATTTCACTTTACATGTAGTCTCTTTGCACCAGTCAACCCTGTGCTCACTGATTGGAACTACCAGCTAAGCAACAACTCCATTTGAAGATTCTGATCTTTGTCTACAAATTCCTACAGGGCCAAACTTCATTTCACCTTCAACTTCTCCAGCCCTGTAATCTGCAGGAGGTCACTGCTCTTCTCCATTGATATCCTCTCACATATACCCGATCTTAATGGTTCCACTATTGCTGGCTTTACCAAGATCCAAAGTCCTGGAATTCCCTCCTTAAATCTCTTTCTCTCTCATCTTTTAAGGTTTGGTTCTCCTTAAAATGTAATAGTTTAAGCTTTTGGCCATTTATCCAAATATCTACTAACTGGCTATATTATCTGACTCAGCCTCCAATTTCCATTGATAATACCTAATATCTTTAATAGAGTAAACCATCCTATTTAAATGCAATGCTGACACCACCTTTCAGTGAGATTAAACCGAGGCCCCATCTGTCCTCAGCTGCATGTCTAAGATCTCATTGTTCTATTCCCAAGAGAAGGATTTTTCTGACCAATATGATCTATGACCAAACTCAAAATAAAAATCAGGTTATTATCACACTGCTGTGGTACCCCCATTTGAGTGTAGTTGCTTGCTATATTGCCTAAATTATAAAGTGATTGTATTTTAAAAGTAGTTCATTAACATTTAAGTGTTTTGGGATGTGAAGACAGTAAGTCTCTCTATTCTGATTTAAAGAAGCAGTTGATGCAATATGAAGGTCAAATTTTGCGCTTGGCTTTGTTGGAGTGATTAGCATGTTAACTAACAGATGCTGTAATTGTCAACCTTGACTCTCGGTACCTGCATGGGAGAAAGGGAGGAAAAGGAGGTGGGGGCAGGTTGCTTTGTTGCAGAAAATGGATTCTGTGGAACTATTACGTCATGGATTTCTAAAATGTAAATCTGCATCATTGAACTCAAAAATATGTTCAACATTTCAGACCAGTGACTGCTGAAGAAGAAAATTGTAACAAAAAACCTCTGAAAGATGAGGGTAATTGCTCACACATGGACTGGCTTCTATGGAGAGATCAAGGACTTCCTTGTGTAGGAGGCATCAAGTTTAACATTTACTATTCCAAGCCTGTTAAGAAGCTAACCCTCAACTATATCTCCTCCACATTACTTTGTCTCCTGCTCACTATCCCCTTCTTTCTCCATCACTGAAGTGCTTCAAAATATATCAGCTGTGTTTCAGCAACTAATACTTTCAGAAGGCTGTGAATTCCGGAGATTCAAGTGCAAATGCTGAGCTAAGAATTGAAGGTAGTACAGAGGAGTGTCAACTTTCAAACAACAAGTGAAAGCAATACACTTGTGCCCTCTTAGAGATATGCAAACAATCCTGTACCATTACTGTGAACAAAACCAGTGGTAACCCCAGTATCCAGTCAATACACATCCCGCAAGATTATTGCCCAAACCAAATGTTTTGCAGGAGAAGCCAATCACAAGGGACTTCTTTAGCTCCATGGCTTTGTCTTTATCCTTGAATCTTAAGGCCATGTGCTCATCCCACTACATAACACACACACTAAACTGACACTCCATTGCCATACTGAGAGAGTACTTTGTAGCTAAAGCTAACTTTTTGCAGATAATCTTTTTGACATGCCAATCACAATATCAAAAAAAAACATGACATTATTTGAAAAGGGATTTCTCACCAAGGAGCTCATCCCTTTATCAACAGTACTAACATAATTTAATCGTGTCACTATCATATCTCTGCTTCTAACCCAGCTGAAGGCAAATTGGCTGCAAGACTTCAGATGTTACAATAATGATTCTTCAATGGCTGTAAAGCACTTGGGCATTGCCTTTAGGACACAAGAAATAATTATATAAATGCATGCTTAATCTTTTGTTATCTTTTTCCCTTTGCAATTTCCTCTTAGAATAGATGAAATATTCTACACTGAAGTGGCTTGAACATCTTCAGTGTCAATAGATTACTAAGTCATGTAATGGACAACAACAACCTGACTATACGGAGACTGACTGCTCAGTGTTAAGTTCGTGGTAAATTTGAACATGGACCAGAGCTGCTCGATCAAAGCTGCTCCTTTTTACATAACTAGCACATCCCCAACACCATGACCAGTAACAAGACACTGATGGATTGTTAATGGCTGAATGTCATGCCCGCTCAGAACACTGAACCTTTATATGGACTGGTGCACAAGTCTTTTCATGCAACACCCTGCATTGCATAGTTTATTATGCCATTGGTACATCACTTTTAAAAAGGAATTTTTGAAGAAGTAGTTTGCTCTGTTAAAACTTGCACTGGACTAATTTATTTTGCGGAGTGGGGACAAGATGCTGAACCTTAGATTAACAGAACAGCATTGCTCTCCATACAGAGTGCGGCCATGGATTTGCATCACAAGTCCTTGGACTTTTTCTAGTTTCCTTTTTCCTTGCAGAGTCACACTTCTTATAGAAATATATATACAGTATAAAAATGTAAAGTGTTATTAATACAGTGCAAAGGCATTCAACAAGGTGACCAGTTTCACAATAATTATTTTTCCCCACCCTGCTCAAAAAAAAACAGCTCTTCACACCCACATCACCATGGGTGCTGCTTTACAGTATTAATTGGTTTTATGGTTTGATCCATCACATACTTCTCTGTTGTATGATAAATACAAAACCAGCATTCCTTCCAGCCTCACCTTCCTTTGGCCATAGGTTCAGTCAGTTCAGGTTTCATTGACAGAACAATCTGGCTTGATCACAACACCATTTAAAGAGAGAGAGAGGGAGAGAAAAATCTATATAGATACATAATGCAAACCAACAACTCTTAAAATTCACACTAAGTTTAAAAAAAAAGTAGACTAATTGAACGGCCAGTAAGCAAAGCAGTTAAGGCGCTTGACATTCGCTACTCTCTGGTTAAAAAGGGGTTTCAGCCTCAAAGTGGGCTTACCAAATTGTTTGGTGTGGTTTTATATTGTTGCTGGGCTGTAATCAGGCATACTCTACAAGTGGCACAGTTGAGTAAAGGATAGCATAGCCATCTGTTCTGCCTCAAAAGTGTGCGCCTTGAATAATATTGGCCCGTAGATGCAACAAAGACAAGGCCATGGCTGAAGATGCAAGATAATACTCTGCCTGATGGTATGATTGCAATAACACCGTGCTCAGATCAACAATAAGGAGGAAAATATAAAGTGGTAGGTATGGTGGTGGGGGAGTCACCACACTAAACTAAAATTTTGCTTGTGATTTTTCCTGGTCACACTAGACAACAATTTTTTTTTTGTACCAATAAGTTAGTCTGTATATAAAATTGTTCACGTGGAAAAAAAAATTGCCCAAACCAGGTTCCAGGTTGTTTCGAGTTCCAAACAAGATAGATTTGACCAGGTTGGATCCTGCGATCCGATACATGATTCCTGGTGCATGGCCGTGCAGCTGCCGGAACTGCATCCATGCAGTTTTGCTTTTTTTTCTCCCCCATGTAGGAGAGAAATTAGAAAAGGTAGCAGAGTCGCCCAGCTCATGCTGATAGTCTTTTGGGGCAAGTCTGTTTTTCATTCGCAAGAATGACAGGGGTGTGCTAGTCGGATTTATGGCAGTACAGGTCCTTGAGTGCCTTGAGTTCTTCAATAAGCGTCTTGTTCTGATTTTCCAGCACAGCAACCCGATTTTCCAAACATTTCACATACTCCTTTTTCTTGCGACGACACTCCCTTGCTGCTTCCCTGAAATGGAGAAATGGAAAGTATTAGAAGATGCCATCAGCCTTCACAAGTAACTTACTCTCATAAATTTTCTCATTACCCCACCATAAAGCAAAGATGCAAGCTGACACAGCTCCTTAAAGTCCAAGCCCCATACAGAAGTTCTTTGTACTCTTTCACCTTTGGTTTCTTGCACATTCCAATCAACTATTACTGCCAGGCCTTTAGCTGTTCAGGTCTCAAGCTCTAATTTCCTTAAATATCTACCTCATCTTCCCCTCTCAACTCCTCTTCAAAATCAAAACACGGTGATGCTGGAGGAACTCAGCAGGCCAGGC
Organism: Rhina ancylostomus; assembly: GCA_030265395.1. Taxonomy (NCBI): domain Eukaryota; kingdom Metazoa; phylum Chordata; class Chondrichthyes; order Rhinopristiformes; family Rhinidae; genus Rhina; species Rhina ancylostomus. The sequence goes on along the minus strand of JARFYF010000112.1, from coordinate 44,585,455 downwards.
AGCATCCATGGAGAAAAGCAGGCAGTCAAAGTTTCAGGTCAGGCCCCTTCTTCAGGACCGAAGACAGGAAAAGGGCAAACCCAATATGTAGGAGGGAAAAGCAGAATAGTGATAAGGTGGACAAAAGAGGGGAGGCGGCGTGGGCACATGGTAGTGACAGGTAGATGCAGGTGCAGGGGAGGAGGGGAGAGCAGATCCACCAGGGGATGGGTGAAAGGTAAGAAGAGAGAGGAAAGAAAGGTAGGAAAACAAGAAGCTCGGGAAGAAGAGAAGAAGCATGGTGGGGAGGGA
>JARFYF010000112.1:44536768-44548398 GCA_030265395.1 Rhina ancylostomus | reverse complement strand
TTCTCATTTTCTTTCCACACAGTTAACCTGGTGACGATTGTGGTCCTGTCTCGGAGAAAGTGCGGTCTCTCCAGGTGGGTCACCCGCTACCTGGTGGCCATGGCAGCGGCGGACCTATTGGTCGTTTACTTTGATCTAATATTGAGGCATATTCCTGTAGCTTATCAAATACGGGTTGTGATGTCAGCCCCCGTGTGAAATTTCCACGCCGCCCTACTCCATGCCGTCACGGACTGTTCGGTCTGGTTCACCGTCGCGTTCACTTTTGACCGATTTGTTGCCATTTGTTGTCAAAAGCTGAAAGCTCGGTATTCCACCGAGAAAACAGCGGCTACGGTTCTGGGAACAGTGGCTGTTCTGAGCAGCATAAAGGATGTTTTCTGGTATTTCATGTACACACCTTGGTACAGGTTGGTGAATAATCCTTGGTTTTGTTACATAAACGTCCGTGTAATTATCTCAATAACCTGGACAACAATTGAGTTTCTTCATTATGTTCTCACTCCATGTGTCCCGTTTGTTTTCATTCTGCTCTTCAAAGCTTTAACGGTCAGACACATTTTAATGGTGAGCAGAGCCCGCAGGAGACTCCGGGGCCAGAATAGTAGGGATCGAGAGATGGAGAGCAGAAGGAAATCCATAATACTGATGTTTGTCATCTCGGGAAACCTTATCCTCTTGTGGTCAGTGTTTACCGTGTATTGTACATGGAACCGACTGTGGAGTTTAGCGTACGATTCTGTTTTCCTCCCAAAATATGTCGCCGAAATCGGTTTCATGCTGCAGCTTCTGAGTTGCTGCACCAACACGTGCATTTATGCTGTGACACAAACTAAGTTCAGGGAGCAGTTGGGAAATGTGGTGATGTATCCGTTCACTCCAACTGTAAAATTAATTAAACATTGATAAGACGTGAACAATTGACAGAGTGAACCTTAATTTGAACGGTCTTTCCATCTCACTGTCAACAAGAATCTGAACGGTGACATGGTGGTGGGAGCGAATCGATTCACGATCTGTTGCATTTTGAATCCTTCCCACCCAAAGCGTGCCTGGTTCAGACATAAGATGTATCAGATGGGCTGGGCAGTTATGTCACTTTCCTTCGAGAACAGAAACGTTTGTTCGTGATACGAATTCCTTAAACATTCAGTGTACTCGGGAGTGTGAACAATTAACGACAGCCTTGCGAAACAGTTGCAGGAAGATAAGTCAGTGGAAGGAAGTGTTAACTGCGGAACTAAATTGTATCGTCTCATTCTAATCCTTCATTATCCACCTCCCAGTCTAGTCAGGGTTGGAGAAATAAAATATCTCACTGTTGCCCTCCCTCTGCAATCGAGAAATCTCGCTCCCTGTGCACTGAGTTATTTTTCCACAAGGCACGGGTGAACCAACATGCAGTTCACAAAAGTACTGTGTGATCGAAGTACAATAACCAACCAGCTCCCGTGTTTGAAGGATTTTATTAGTTGCCAGAAAATACAAACACTAATCAGTTCAAAGCTAGAAGCCAACTGTCCGCACATTCTTTTCCTGCCTGTGATGAACACGAGAAGCTGACAATTATTCTCAGGATCAATGTATAAATGGAGAGAAAAGCTGTGCAGGACTAGAAGGACCAAGTCTCCAACCTCAAGTATGTCCAGGTAATGCCGCATTTCCGAAGCCTTACTCGGCTCTTAATTAGTACACCGGATTGAAGCAGCATAACTGGATACTGCCAGACACAGACGGCAGTCGCTGGAATCGAGAGCTCAGACACTCTGCCGGAGGATGTCAGCGGGTCGAGCAGAAGTTGTGGGAGAGCGGAAGAGCAATTGTCGACATTTCGTGTCAAAACTCAGCATCAGGTTGTGTAGTGCGGTTCCCACAACATGTCTTCAATTCATTTCCCATTACAACTGCTGCTCGACCGCTTGGGTTCCTCAAGCAGATTGTTTTTTGCTATTTTCGTAGTACTTTCAATCAGTGGAAAATCTACTCCAAAATTAGGGTCATCGAAACTAGTTACAAGATAAAATTATGAAGCAAAGTAATTTATCGGATTAATTTACAATTTGTCTGACAAAGTTGGTCTCAGATGGCGAAACTGCCGTCCTCCTTTGCTGCAGCAGTTGATAACCTGTGCAGTCAACACAGGATTACTCCATTCATTTCAGAGTTTATAAATTACGTCGGTGGTAATTTTACAGTGGATTGTTTTCCAATTGTATTTCTGAAAGGAATGTGCTGTCACGCCGACTCGTTGGAGCTCAGGAATACGTTATGGCGAGACCACCATTTGCTCTTCTCAAAGTCCAGCTACATTAGAGTCAAATGATTGCATTTGGAGGCACCTGAATGTACTTCATCTCCTGGATCCCGGAGCGAACGTCAGCTGCAAATTGTGCTCCATGTTAATTTGGTCACGCATCAAAGCAATTGTCAGCAACAGCTCTGTCACACGAGGCAGACTGGATCGGGTTAGACTTACAAAAACACAATGAAGCTTCCCGCTGTTGTCTCTGTCGCTTTCAGTTCAATCACTAACAATTGAACAACAGAATCTGCAATGGTGCAGCCGGGGACTGATTCGCCTTCATTTTTGAATTCAGCTGAATGTTGACAACAGCATTTCTACTTGGACAGAGACGAACATGACATCATCTTCACGGTGTTGTTGACGTTGGAGTTGGTTGGACCTGTCAGCGTTAATATATAATTTTATTTTTTGATGAGCTTTCCATCAATATCTTTATTCTGGGACTCCACGAAAACGCTGAGTTTGTTACCATTCTGTATTATTAATGTGTCTCCTCATTCAGGGTTTTCCACACATTTAAACTGGTAACGATTGCGGTCCTGTCTCGGGAAGGTGCGGACCCTCAAGATGTATCAACCTTGACCTGAGAGCCATAGCAGCGACATATCTGCTGGTCATGGAGTCCTACAACAAGGAAGCGGTGCCTCCGGCCCAACCTTTCCATGCCGACCAAATTTCCCACCTGAGCTCGTTCCATTTCCCACGTTTGGCCCATATACCTAGAAACCTTCCCAACAATGTGCCTGCCCAAGTACTTGTTAAATGTTGTTAATGTACCTGCTCAACCACTTCCTCTGGCAGCTGATTCCATGAATTCACCATCTTTTGGGAGGAAGAGCTTGGCCCTGGTATCATTATCAAATCTGCTCCCTCCAACATTAAACCTGGGCACTCTCGTTCTTGATTCCCCAACCCTGGGAAAAAGAGGCATATTCACCTGATGAATTTATACAACTCCAGAAAATCACCTACGTTCTCCTACACGGGAATTCAAATTCTCAATATCCATACATAACCCAGTCCCTCTATTCCCGGTAACATTCTCGTAAATCCTGAGTGACCTGTTTCCAGCTTAATAACTTCGTTCTTGCAGTAGGATGACGGAAATTGAACTCAAAAATCCAAATGTGGCCAGACGAACATTTCGCACAACTGCATCATAACATCCCGATTTTGGATTAAATGACCTGACTGATGAAGGCCAGACTGTTAAAAGTCTTATTCACCACATTGTCTACCTGCCCGGCCAATCCAGGGAACTATGTACCTGTACTCCTTGGTCCCTCCGTTCCACAAGTCTTCACAGGGCCACACGGTTCAAGGTGCAGGTCCAACCTTCATTTGCCTTCTGAAAAGGCAACATCTCGCACATCCGAATGAAACTTACTGCAGTTGCTATTCCTCGGCGCACTTCCCTGGCTGATCAAAATGACTTTGAACATCCTGATAATCATCTTTTGTATCCCTGTAACCTGCAACGTGACTTTGCATGCTGTGCTGTGGAGGTTCGTGGCCGTCAATTGACAGCACTGCTCTCCCCCCAACCTGGTCGGAAGACACGCCACTGCAAATCAAGGCTTGGATCCACCTCACCCACCTGCGCACTCCTGACCATTGGCCTTTGGAAATTCCCTGGGCTGGGCACCTAGCCCTCCATCACAACAAAGAGCGCCACATGTGTTCTGCTCTCTTTCTATGCCATCTTCGAGGAATCACACTACTTCACTCCTGGCCGACAACCGTGGAACGGAGCTGGAGAAATCATTGGTGAGGTGTGCACTGTTAAAGGGTTGGGAGCGTCTTAGTGTCCCTAGTAGCTTAGAGCAGTGTCTGTACTGAGTCAAGGGGTGGCGGGTATTGTTTTTCCTTGATTGCATGTACCTAGTTCATTGTGTATGTGTGTATTTTATCCCATTGTGATTTTCCCACACTCGCTATAAACTGTATGTGTTATCCCTGTTACCACTTTCCCATGTTTGTCTTTTGTAAGTAAATCATTTACCTCCAGACTGTGTTCAGAGTCCTTGCCTTCTGAGACCCAGAATCTATTTCACAACAAAGTTAAGATAGTAAGAGCTCAAGATCTGCATGTTCCCATTAGAGTGAAGCGCAAGGCTGGTTGAAGTAGGGAACCTTCAGAAGTTGAGAGAGATTGAGGCCATTCCAGGAAAAAGAAGACATGGGTCAGGTACAGGTAGCCAGGATCAAGTGAATCCTTGGAGTATATGGTATGCAGGAGTGTACTCAAGGAAATCAAGAGGGCAGAAAGGGAGCATGACATAGCTTGGTAAAGGAGATTAAGGGGAATCCAAAAAGATCTTGTAAGTATATTAAGAGAAAAATTACTAGAGAGAGAATAGGGCCCCTCAGAAACCAAAGTGGACATCTATATTTGGAGCTGTAGGAGATGGGTGAGGTCCTTGATGAATATTTCTCCTCTGAAAGACACGAATACTTTGGAACTAGGGAATGCAAATGGGCATGTCTTGGGGATAATCCATGTTGCAGCAGAGGAGGTGCTGGATGTCTAATTGTATGAATGTAGATATATCTCCAGGGCCTGACCAAGTATATCCATAAACTCTGTGAGTGGCCAGAGAAGAAATTGCGGGAGCCCTCGCTGAAATAATTGCATCATTGCTAGCCATGGGTGAGATGCCGGTAGACTGGAGGGTAGCAAATGTGCCTTTAAGAAGGGTTACAAAGAAAATCCTGGGAACTATAGACCAGTAAGTCTAACATCTGCAGGAGGTAAGTTACTGGAGAGGATTCTGAGGGACAAAATCTGGAAACTTGAATTGATTAGTGATAGCATGACTTTGTGCATGGGGATTGCATGTCTTACAAACTTGATTGAATTTTTTGAACAAGTAACCAAAAAGGTCAGTGATGGCAGGGCGATAGACATAGTCTATATAGTCTTCATTAAGATTTTATGATTAGGTTCTGTATGGTAGGCTGCTCTGGAAGGTTAGATTACGTGGAATCCAGGGAGAGTTGGCTAATTGCATTTGCAATTGGTGTGGTGGTTGGAAGCAGAGGATGATAGTGGAAAGTTGTTTCTTGAACTGGAGGCCCATGACTAGTTGTGTGCCTTGGGGTGGAGTGGGGGGAGGGCAGGGCTTCAGTACTAGGCCCTTTGTTGTTTGTCATCTATGTCAGCCATTTGGATGAGAATGTCCAAGGCATGGTTATTAAGTTTGCAGATGAGACTTGAAATAGGTGGTATGGTGGACAGCGAAGAAGGTTATTGTTGCAATTGCAGTAAAAATTGATATAGAAAAGATGATACTAAACTGGAAAGTGTGCAGAAACGATTTACAAGGATGTCACTGGGATTCGAGGTTGGACAGGTTAGGACTTTTTTCCTTGGAGTGTAGGAGACTGAGAGGTCATCTTCATATAAAATCATGAGGGTCATAGGGTGAATGACTGTCTTCCCAGGGTTTGGGAATCAAGAACAAGAGGGCATAGGTTTAAGGTGAGAGGGGAAAGATTTTAATAGGAACTTGGAGGGTAATCTTCTTACACAGGGTGGTATCTATCTGGATTGAGCTGCCAGAAGAAGTGGTTAAGGCAGGTACAATAACTTTTTTAAAAAAAGCATTTGAACAGTTACATGAATAGAATGTTCACAAGGTTATGGCTAAATGCTGGCAAAAGGGACTAGCTTGAATGGAGCATCTTGGTCAGCCTGGACTGGTTGGGCTGAAGGAATTGCTTCTGTGCTGTCTGGCTATATGACTCTAGATCTTTGCATCAGGAAGTTTCAGTACAATCCTAATTTTTGAAGATAACTTGATGAAAAATAACTGAGTCCTTCCCCAGCACACAAGGTGGAGCCTTGGCATGTTTTCATAAACAATCTCCTCTAAAGCTCTTTGTATATTTGTTGGGATAGCTCTTTGTCTGTTTTTGTAGCTGTTGCTGGAATGCAAACCTTGCAACATAGCTAATGTCCCCTTGTTAAGAAGTGGCAATAAGGAGAAACCTGGAAATAGTCTGGTGAGTCTTGTATCAGTATTAGGGATGTTGTTGAATATTCTGAGGAACAGGATTTATGCTCACTTGGAAAGACAAGGACTAATTAGGAGGAGTCAGCATGGTTTTGTGCAGGGCATGTCAGTCTCTCAAATCTGAGCTTTTTGAGGTAACTCAGAAAATTGAAGGCAAGGCAGTAGACATGGTTTACATGGACTTCATGAAGTCTTTTGACAAGGCCCTGCATGGTAGGCTGTCACAGGATCCAAGGCAAGCTGGATCATTGGATCCAGAATTGGCTAGGTGACAGTATGCAGAGGCTAGTGGTGGATGAATGCTGTTCCTGATTGGAAGCCTGTATTCAGTGGTGCACCACAGAGACTTCTTTATTTATGATGCATATGACTTGAATGAGAATGTAGGGGGTATGATTAGTAAGTTTGCAGGCAACACAAGAATTGGTAAAGTCATAGTGAAGGAAATTAAATTAAAATTAAATTTTATTTACAGCGTGGTAACAGGCCCTTACAGACCAATGAGTCCATGCCTCCCATTTTAAACCCCAAATTAACCTACCCATACGTCTTTAGAATGTGGGAGGAAACCGGAGCATCCAGAGGAAACCCATGCAGACACGGGAGAACGTACAAACTCCTTACAGCGATGGGAATCGAACCCCGATCGCTGGTGTTGTAATGGTGTTGCGCTAACCGCAACGTTACCATGCTGCCCCTTGGAAAGTTGGGTGGAGAGGTGATGCATGGAAAATAGTACAGCACAACGCTTAGGCCCACAGTGTTGTGCCGATCTAATTAACTTAATGATATCTCTTCTGCCTGCACATGGTCCATATCCCTCCATTCTCAGTATATTCATCTGCCTAAGAGCCTCTTAAAGGCTTGCACCATCACCCCAGCAGCACATTTCAGGCATCCACCACTCTAAATAACCTACCCTACACATCTCCTTTGAACTTCCCCCTCTCACCTTAAATGCACGCCCTCTAGTATTAGACATTTCAACCCTGGGAAAAAGATACTGGCTGTCAACTCTAATCTTATAAACTACTATCAGGTCTCCCCTTGGGGAGAGCTTAAGGAAAATAAAACAAGTTTGTCTGACCTCTCCTTATATTGTATGCCCTCCAATCCAGGCAGCATCGTGGTAAGTGTTTTCCGGACCCTTTCCGTAGCCTCCATATCCTTCCTATGATGGGGCAACTAGAATACAATACTCCAGATCTGACCTAACCAGAGTTTTATAAAACTGCAGCAGAACTTCCTGACTCTTGAAATAAAGGCAAGCATGCCATAGTGGAATTTAATCCAGACAAGTGTGAGGTTATGCACTTGAATCAAATTCTGGTAGAGTATGTACAGTAAATGGCAGGGTCCTTGAGTGTTGAAATACAGTGAGACTGGGTGCAAGTCAATTAGCTCCCTGAAAATGGCGACACAGATGGACAGGTTAGTGAAAGAGCCAGTTGATAGGTTTTCATAGGCTGAGGCATTGAGTACAAGAGTTTGGAGAGAAGAAATTCACTGGGATGTTGCCTGGATTAAAGGGCTGTAGTTGTAAGGAGCGATCAAATAGGCTGGTTTATTCTCACTGGAATGTCGGAGGCTTTGGGGTGACATTGTAGAGTTTTATTAAATTGAGGGGCATAGATGGAATATTTTTCCCAGGGGGGGTCTAGAACTAGACGGCACAGGTTTACTGTGAGAGGGGAGAAATTTAAAGGAGATTTGAGGGTTAAGTTTTTCATACAGAGGGTGGTGGTTATCTGGAATAACCTGTTAGTGGAGCTCAGTCCAGATATACACACTTAAATCTTTTAAAAAGCATTTAGACAGGTATGAAAGATGTAGAGGGATAAGGACCTATTGTGGGCAGATGGGATTAATAATTTCTAGGCATCACGTTTGGTCTGGACAAGGTGAGCCGATAAGGTCCATTTTTATGCTGTACTTTTCTGTGTTAAAGTTCAGTCACTAGTCATTTAAATTGTGGTTCATGAAGATGGGTTGTGGTGAATCTGAGGACGTAAGAGTGCAGCACGATGGTATTGACATGGACATTATCCCACCTGCACGGCATTGTAGGAGTTTGTCATAAACTCTGTGTAGCATTGGTGTTACAATTAAATTTGTACCTAGTTTCAAACAGAATATTATCTTGGAATCTGCTTAAAACAAAGTAGTACAGGTTATATTTATTTTAATATGGGTTTTAAAATTGCTTTTCCACTAGAACAAAGTATATCATGGTGAAATGCGATACTTGGATTCTAGTATCCTACCACATACTCCAGAAACAGAAGCTCCTTACTTTCTTGCTTTTGAAGATGTGCAGTTTCTGGGAGATGATGAAAATGTGGCAGTGATCAATGTCCCAGTTCCAGATTTTGAAGATTACGATCCAGCTGTCATCATTCATGATTTTGAGCTGGTAAGATTAGATCTTGCAACTAAATTTTAGATATCTCGCAGTGATATGGTCTTTAACTGTAGAAATCTTTTTTAAGAAATGCGGTACGTTGTCTGCGGTGGTAATACACTCCTGAGTATGTTATCCATAAATTGTATTTTGAGGGAATAAAAGCTTTAGGATTGTTTCATTAATACTGCTGGATAACTCGATTGGTTTATTATAAAATATTAAAGCTTGTAATGTTTCCACAATGGCTCATTAAATTTGTTTTTATAAGTCTGCAAATGAATGTTTATTCTAAACTACCCAAATAGCATCATAAATCCAATTATTTTATGGCAGAACCCTTCATATGCCCTTGCTGATCTGTAGAATGTTGTGGTAATTTAATGTTTTGTGGAATTCAAATCTAGTATTACTGTGTATATGCATTGATTTGTTTGAACTTTAACTATTTCAACATCTAGTTGAAATCCTGCATCCCAAATGATGTATGATATGTGATGGGTGGGGAGAATATGATGAGCTGCTTTAGGGTCAAGTTTTTAGTGTCGCACTTTAAATTCTAAGGAAGGAGAAAAAAAATGTCTATGGGATGTTGACTTTTCTATTCCATAGTAGTATTTGTGTCTTTAGAACAAAGTTGGTTCAGACAACTTAAATTTAGACAGCTTTTCATTGCTGTTCATCTAAAGAATGAATATGAAAAAAAAATTGTCTATCTGAGGTTTTGACTGTTGATTTCAAAATTAGATTACTTGGTCTAAATAAATTATGTGAACTAATTCTGCTCCTGGGTTAACTACTTAATGATCAATTCAAAAGTTGTTTCTGATTTCCACATAATGAGTACAAAAGTAAGCGTTGTTTTGGCATTTTCAATAATGCCTCTGAGGTTGGATTTCCAAACTGTAGTCTCAAATTACTGCCAATTTGACTACAAATCCAGCTACTAAGTTTTTGATCTACTTTTTAAATTGCATTGACCTGGTGGTTACCACCTTAGATAAATGTTAAGGCAATTAAGATCTATTTGGCCTTTGTGGTTTGCACCAAAGTTGCTGGGCTCATTTATAGTGCATTGGGAAAAGTTTCATCTTGTATGGAAAAATGTATCTTACTAGATATTAGTGTACCAGAATGAATTTTTACAATTTTCTGATTGTAATAATGACCATGAACCTCAGACTAATTTCAAATTATTAACTAAATTTAAATTCCACAGCTGCTGTGGTAAGATTTGAACTTGAAGTGTTAGTCCAGGCCCAGGAGATTGAACTCTGGGCCATTACTGTAACCATGAAATATTTGGTGAATTGGTTTACTATTGTCATGTGTCAAGGTACAGTGGAGAACTTGTCTTGCATACCATCCATACAGACCGATTCATTACAACAGTGGTAATACAAGGTAACAATAAGAGTGCAGAATAAAGTGTTATAGTACAGAGAAACTGCAGTGCAGGTAGATAATAAGGTGCACGATCACAGGCAGATTGAGGTCAAGGGTCAATCTTGTCATGGTAGGGAACCATGCAATAGTCTTATAACAGCAGGATAGAAGCTGTCCTTGAGCCTGGTAGCATGTGCTTTCACACTCTTGTATCTTCTGCCTGCTGGGAGGGGTGAAGAAGAGATGAGGTGGGTGGGATCTTTGATTCTGCTGGCTGCTTTACCAAGTCAGCAAGGAGTATATACAGTCCATGGAGGGGAGGCTAGTTTCTGTGATGTGCTGAGCTGTGTCCACAACTCTCCGCAGTTTCTTGTGGTCATGGGCAGAGCAGTTGCCATACAAAGCCATGATGCATCTGGATAGGATGCTTCAGTACAGCTTTGATTACTTGATAGAGATGCAAATGCCCAAACTGAACTTCTTAGAATTGCTGCAAGTGTGTTTCTGGTTTCTTAAGTTCTCCTGTTTTCTACTTTTAGCTTTTGACTGCTTATCTTGATCTGAGTTTGGATAACTGCTACGTGATTGCATTGAATACTTCTGTTGTTATGCCTCCACAAAACTTATTGGAGCTGTTCATGAGACTTGCAGTAAGTATCAATCATTTCCCTCATTAAATCTTTAGTGCAATAGAATCAAATCACCTAAATAGTAGCAGTAGTTGCCATTTGATTTTATGAACCTGCTCTACTATTCGGGTTCATGGCTGGTTTATTCCAGTGTCATTTTACTGCACTGTCTCCATGTCCCTCAATTTCCTTTTATATCCAGATATCTATTAACTGTTTTGAATAAACTCATGACTTAGCCTCCACTATGTTACAGCTGGAGAATTCCAGTTTCACCACCCCATATGAGGAAATTTCTCATCTTAGTCCTAAATGGCTTTATTCTGTTACCATTGATGCATTGTTCTAGAATCCTCAGCCTGGGAAACTTATCTGATCGTCTAGCCTGTCGTGCCCTTTTCTTTTTAAAAGAAAAGTCAACAGAATTTTTACTCATTTATGAACTCTGAGTAGACAAGGCTCAACTTGCAACTCTCCAGTTGCTCCTTACATAATAAACCCACTGTCCTGGAAGTAGTCCAGTGAATCTTGACTGCATTCAACTTGGCACCATCACTTCCTCCTTGTAATCTTATGACCAAATGTGTGTCTAATAATTGAATCTGGTAGATTGATGTTACAGTTGCATCGAGAAAGTTAATCTGCTACAAAACTGCACACAAAGTTTCTTAAGGAGCCTTGAATTTGATTGTAGAGGTGGTCAGGAATTTGGGATGGAAAAGACTTAATTCAAAATTCAAGTCTTTGGTTTTCTTACTCCATTCTATTTTATCTTGATTTCATGGATATTCTTGATTGGTACTTCGATTGGCAATATTAAATATTATTTGGAACTGCTGTGAGAGAGGATCTTTTGTGATCTTAAAGGTAAAAAGTATCTGGACACAGTATTT
>JARFYF010000112.1:44180680-44191535 GCA_030265395.1 Rhina ancylostomus | reverse complement strand
AGATTTTTCACTGGAGCATTGGTGGATGAGGGTTTACATTAAAGATGTTTATAAAATGAGCAGCATAGATAGGGTGAATGTTTAGTCTTTTTCCCAGGGCAAGGGAGTTGAAAACTAGAAGGCATAGGTTTTAAGACGAAAGTGGAAGGATTTCAAAGGAGACCTGAGGGACAACTCCAGCCACACCACCAACACCTTCCCCCCCCTCCCCAAACACACACACACACACACACACACACACACACACACACACACAGGGTGGTGGGTGTGTGGAATGAATTTGTCAGAGAAAGCAGCAGAGGCAGGTACAATTATGACATTCAAAAAAGCACTTAGACAGTTACATAGGATAGGAAAGATTCAGAATGATGTGGGTCAAACACAGGGAAATGGGACTAGCTCAGTTAGACAACTTGGTCAGCATGGACATATTGGTTCAAAAGGACTGTTTCCGTGTTGTACAACTCCATGACTATGACTATTAGCCCAGTCCTCAAAAATCCTATTTCTGAGTCAAATGTTATAGGAATGAAATCTTTGGCTGCATTATCTGGAAATGGGAAAAACACAATGACAAGTATTTGTAGCGACTATAATGAATTCAATGAAAATTTATTCAGTCAAAAGATGACACAGTGAGGCTTTGTACTGCAAATCATCAAGCAAAACATTTACATTAATTACACTGTCAGCTTGTATACACAGCTATAAAAAAAGTTCAGTGAAAATTTCACAGTAGTTCCCAGTGTAGTCTGATAGTTTACTTAAAAATGCTGCAGCATAATCTGACCACTCAGGTCAAACATAATTCTGTACAAAAATTGCTAATTTATAAACCCTCAATATTACAGAAAACAATCTCCAGAATTGCAGTTCAGTAGACTCAGCGCAGAATAGCGATGTCTGAGTGAATATTTACAAAGTTTCCAAGTACTTGTGGGAGAGTCTGTCCTAACATTCCAGACATCTGTCTAATCCGTTTCTGCTGTTCGTACAATGACAGATGATCGGACCTTTTGGTCACTGTCTTTGTCCTTATCTTTGTCTTTGCTTTTTTTGGACTTTTTCTTTTTGTGTTTGTGTTTCTGAGTTTTGTCTGGCTCCAAGTCAACCCCAAGATGCTTCTTGTGTTTTTTGTGCTTCTTGTGCTTCTTGTGCTTCTTTTTCTCCTTTTTTTTCTTTTTCTTCTTGCTGTCCTGTGTGTCCTCTGAGCTGGCACTGCTGCTGTGACTGCGTGTCTGACTTTCACTTGGGCTGTGGCTGCGACTACAACTGGGGCTTGGGCTGCTCTGGGTGTGGCTTTTAGTCGCACTGTTCCTGGAACCTGTAGACACACCCTTGACCTCCCTCTGTTCACCTGTAGCTTCTTTTGTCTCCTTTCCATCCTTTAGTGGATGCTCAGCTTCAGTTTCACTGTCACTCTCACTGTAATCTGGTTCGAAAGCAGCCTCGTCAGTTTCCCTGGCCATATCTAAGGAATGGCGGGTCATCCGGGATGAGCGGTTGAGGGATCCTGGGGGTCTGGAGCGGCTGTGATCTTTATCCCCCCGCCCCACAGAAAGCTCCTGCTCATTCTTATCAGCTGATCCTTCAGTCTGAGGAGGCACCTTATTCCCACTTACTTGCCTGCTCCTGGTTTCCAAGACGTGTTTCTCCTTGCCTCGGTTGGAAGTGATAGATTTTACCTCTTCAGTGCCACTTCTGGACTCTGATTCACTTCTGTGATCCATCTGTGGCTTCCTGTCTTTCTCAGAACTGTGATCGATTTTCCTGGGCTCAGTACTGCCTCTTCTGTTCTCTGTGTGTTGTTCTCTTCCCTTTTGACCATATATCAGCTCTTCACCCTTACTGGGGGAGTCTCGTCTCCTTGTATCTCGGCTTCTCTCCTCTCTCTGTTTGTTGAGTGGGCCATGTCTGTTGCTGCCTTCTATCTTGCTATCAACATTAGCAGGCAAGTCTTTGTTTGAGGTACCTCGGCTACCCGGCTCCAGTTTTTCAGCCTGCCGCTCTTTTGTAGGCAGATTCTTTCCATTTGCTGCCTCAATATCCCTCTCAGCAACTGTTGGCTTGTCTGGCTGAATGGCTGCTTTCTTCTTCTCCAAAATCTCTCTGTCTGACATACCATGCTCCTTATCTTTGATCTTTGCAGATTTCTCATTGAGCAGAGAGTTTTTACCTGGGGTTTTGGTCTCCTGCCGAGCTTCCTCCACATTCAGCTCTTTAGTAGATTTTGGAGCTTTCTCAGCAAGAGCAGCATCTTTTTCAGTTTGCTTTGCTGGGTTTGCAGGCTTCACACCTTGCCCAGAACTAGTGGGTTTCCCAACATTCAGTACAGCTGCAGCGGCTGCTGCCCTTCCTTCATCTTCATCTGTCTCATAATCCTCCTTCTCCCACTTGGACCGAGGGACTTGGACAATGACAATTTCATCGTCAGCTGGGGGCCTGGTATCACTGTTGTACTCCTCCATAGTCTTGATCACTGTCTTCTTTGCATCCAACTTCTCTTCAGCTCTCCTAATGGGGCTCCCTCCAGCAGAACTGGTGCTGGGAGTGAAAAATAAGAGGAAAATTACACCTTTACAGTCAGTACTGCCTCCTGTCACATCAATAGCTACAATTTTTTTTTACACAAAGGCTCATCCAATGAAAAACAAGCATGCCGCACACCAAACTGATTCCCCTCATGCTTCCCACAGGAAATCCTAACAGAAAGGAGAGCGAACGTCAGCATTGTTGTTTCACAGACTCTACCCAAAATCCCAGGATGTATGTTGCTGCACTATTAAAGAAAAAGCCCTTGGAATCTGAACTTGTGAAAATATAGGAATGTACACAGAACCTGAGAAACTACCATGGTCTTCTCAGTCAGGCTTAACGTATCTACAACATGCTCACGTCGCTCCAACGCTACACCTAAAGCATTAAGAATTTGGTATAACCAACTATCATTTTCTTGAGCAATGTCACCAAGCATTCATCATTGTGAAGTAATTAACTATAACATGCTTGATTGCAACCTCTAGGGTCAGCAGCATGGTGTTGCAGAAGGGAGGCAATGACATTGAGCATGCAATCAGTTTGTGTGAAACACTGGAAGATAAAGAATGCAGCACTCTTACACTGAAGATGACTTTTCAGAGCAAATCTAATATTTCAGCTAAATAATATGCTTGATGATAACTAGAAATTCACATTTATGGGGAAAAGAGCCATGCTTTCTGCCTCTTTACAACTGCAATCTTTCACATTCAGCACCCAATTATTGTGGGGTAACTTAAAATCAATATCACCAACAACAGAACTTTGCATAGGCCTGTCAAAATGTGGCTGCAACAACCAAGTCCATAATCAAAAAATAGGCCTTGCTTAGCTCCCAAGAACCCAGATCACCTGGTATCAACAAATCCAAACAAGAAAAATGCTAACCTTGTATAATCTACCAGGACTGAACCAGCTGTCTCGTTCCCAGTCACTTTCCTCTTTGCCTTGGTTCTCGCTTTATCTGATTTGGATTTTCCACCGTTTACTTCCGATAACTCTGACACCTCCTCCTGAGCAGCTGGGGATTCCCCACTCAGAATCTTTTTGCCACTTTCCCTGTTTATTTTGATCTTCCTCACTGGAAGATTTGATGGAGTGACCTTCTCATTTTCACAAGATAATTCTACAAGATTTTCTGTTGCTTTCTCGGTACCAGATGTGGACTTGGGTTTCACTGAAGGTTTTGCTACCTCCAGCATTTCCACTTTTGATGATTTAGTTGGAGGTGTTCCAAACTCTCTGTCAGTCACCTTTTCATCACTTTTTCTCTTACGCTTGTCAGCTTTTGCCTCTGCTTTACCTGGCTTATCATCTGCTTTGACTGTCCTTTTCGATTTTTCATCCTTGACAGTTTTCTCATGCTTCTCATGTTTCGTTTCCTCCCTGGGATAATCTTTCCTTTGCTTTTCCTCCTTTGCAGTTTTTGTTTCTTTGTATTCTCGGCCCATTTTGAGCTGCAGTTTCCTTGGCAGGAAGAACTTTTCACATTTTGGCAGAGGATGGATTTTCACACCCTCAATCTTGGGAGGACATTCTTCCCTATTTTTCTTAATGCCCGGCTCATTATGGGGTGATTTATCCCGCTCTTTCTCCAGAGGCTTCTCTTGCGGTGCCTTCGTGGTTTTCCCAGAGGATTCCTTTTTCAGCATGCCACTCTCTGCTTTCCGCTTCAGCTTTTCTGCTTTTGATTTTGATTTTTCTTTCCTGTCTTTGTCAGAAGCAGTTTTATAAGCAACCGAGTCTCCTTCCATGGGCTCATCTCTCACAGGCGTGGCATCATCTCTGCTGGGAGGCAGAAACAAGGAAGACCCTTTGCTGTCTTCACCAACAGTCTCCACAGGCTTTTTCCCATCCCGAGAAGACTCTAGGTTACTGACTGGCTCAGTTTCATCCTTTTTCCTCTTCCTGTGTTTTTTGTGCTTTGCACCTTTTGGGTCAGGGCGAAGGCTTATTGCTTCTTTTTCCTTTGACCCCCTCAGTTCCTTTACAGAGTGACTCTCTCTGTAAGAGTACTTTTCTGTATAACTGCTGGCACCTCCTACATTACGCCCCCGAGGTAACTGTTCTGTTGGGTATTCGTCCCTGCGGCCCCGAGTGTGAGGCGAATTGTCACGCCTGGTGCCAGGTGGGACAAAGCGCTCAGGAGAGAAATGGTCCTTATTTGTGGGAGAACGAGGTCGTGGTTGATTACCACCATTGTACCCTTTATAATATTCATACCATGCTCTGCATCTCCTCTCCCATTCTCTGTACCGCTCCCTTTCGTAAGAATCTCTTGGATCACGAGGTCTATCATAAAGTTCTCTGTAGTCAAATGGTGGTGGTGGTTCTCTGTAACGATCATAATACTCACGATCGTTTTCACCCTGTGGGATACTTCTTTTATAAGGAGAATGGGGCTTGTAATTTGGAGATCGGGAACGGGAGCGATATCCTCTGTAAGATGGTGACCTGGACCTGGACCTATGAAACCCACGAGACCTGGATCTTGATCGATAACCTCTACTCTTCCCACCGCCTCTTCGATATGAAGGTGACCTCGAGTAGGAACGACTTGGTGATCGACTGACCGATCGAGAATAAGATCGTGAGGAATGAGATCTTGACTTGGAATACGAGTAAGAGCTACCAGTGAATGACGATCCACTATATGAACGTGACCGGGACCTGAGCAGGAAGTGAAGACAGATGAAATATGAAATGCAGTAGCTCAAAAGGAACACAATCAACAACACAGGAGTCTTTAGACAAGAAGGTAGTCCACTTATAGTTGAAAACTTCTATCAATGAGGTATGCGATCCTGAGGTGTGACAATATAGTTATGGGTTTGGTTTTGAAAAAATTAAAGCCACATTTGACTGAGGAGAATACTGGTAGAAGAGAGGTTATCAAATTGGACTTGAGACTCAAAAGATCAAGATGAAAAGTGAACATTTCTAATATTTAGTGAATAAAAAAAAACTAGGTGGGAAAAAAAAAATCAGGGATATTTTAAAAGCTCTATAGATGCAGATTAAAATGGTCCTCAAAGTTTTAAAAACTGAATTCCACAGAATAGCTATTGAAGCTAGTTACTTAGTCTGGTTTCTGTAATTAAAACCAATTAAAAGTTGTTTGTGGAGAAAGCACAGGCACTGTGAGCCAGTCGCTATTGTGGTGAGCACTCTTGAAGGCAGGTAGGCACAGTGACAATATATGTATAACTATGACAGGTTCAAATACTGAAGCTCTTGAAGCATTTTCTGTGGTACTGACATGCAGATACTGTGCTGTACAATAGCTTCTACTATACATGTTAACCAATGTGCATAATAGCTGCAATAAAATTGAAATTGAAAATATTCTCTTCAGACCTTTTCAACACAACAAACATAGCTGGACAAATTACAGAGCTTCAGCAGTGGCAATTTGAGTTGGAGAGGTGAGCAGGAGACAGGAGCTGACCAGAAGGTGGAGAATTGAGGTTGCAGAGAACCAGTAACACTAGCTGGCTATAGCCAGGAAGCACAGGTCAAGTTAGGGAAGGGAAACATGAAACATCAGGTGGTCTGGGGAAGGAGAGGGAAGAGTATCAGGCAGCCTGACACTCAAGCAGTGGCAGTGTCAGATTTCAGCAGCTTAAAGATCAGGAAGTAGCATCAACTATTAGAACATAGCACAGGAACAGGCCTTTCAACCCACGATGATGTGCCAAACTCATTAAACAAGTCATTAAATGCCTAACAAAACTAATTCCTTCTGCCTACACAATGTCCATATCCCACCAATCTCTGCACATTCATGTACCTAAGAGCATCTTAAATGCCTCCACAACCACCCCAGGAATGCATTCCAGGCACCCACCACTTTTAAAAACTTACCCTGCACATCTCCTTCAAACATACTGCCCTCTCACCTTAAATGCACACCCTCTAGTATTAGACATTTCAATTCTGAAAAAAATGCCAGCTGTCTATGCCTCACTTAATCTTATAAACTTCTATCAGGTCTCCCCTCAGCCTCCGCTGTTCCAGAGAAAACAACCCAACCTCTCCTTATATAGCATATGTCCTCTAATCCAGGCAACATCCAGTAAACCTCTTCTGCACTCTCTCCAAAGCCTCTACATCCTTCCTTTCACAGGGCAACAAGAATTGAAAGTAATACTCCAGATGTGGCCTAACCAGTGTTTTGTAAAGCTGCAACATAACTTCCTGACTGTTGAACTCAGTGCCTCAACTAATAAAGGCAAATAGGCCAAACGCTTTCTTTACATCCTAATAACCAGTGTAGCCACTTTCAAGGAGCTATGGACTTGGAGCCCAAGATCCCTCTGTACATGAAACACTGTTAAGGGTTCTGCCATCAATAGTGTACTGTTCCTTTACATGTGATCTCCCAAAGTGCAACATCTTACATTTGGCTGCATTAAACTTCATCTGCCATTTCTCTGTCCATATCTGCAACTGATCTATATCACGCTGTAGCCTTTGGCAATCTTCTACATTATGCAGATCACCACCAATCTTTGTATCATCTGCAAACTTGCTAACCATACACACACGGGGAACACCACTAGTCTCGGACCTCCAGCCAGAACAAGTCCCAGCGATCACTATCCTCCATCTTCTACAGGCAAGCCTATTCCGAATCCAAATGGCCACCATGCATCTCAATCTTCTGGACAAGACCACCATGTGGGACCTTGTCAAATGCCTTACTAAAATCATGTAGACAACACCCACAGCTCTAAGCATAATCACCTTTGTCACCTCCTCAAAAAACTCAAGTTAGTAAAACAAGACTTGTCCCACACAAAGCCATACTGACAGCCCCTAATTAGGCCAGAAATTTCCAAATGTTCATAAAACCTATCCCTAAGAATCCTCTCCAAAAGCTCCCTATGGAATGTGAGACTCACCAGTCTATAGTTTCCAGGATTATCCCCATTTCCCTTCTTGAACAATGAAACAACAACGGTGAGATTATTCTAAGGCCAAGTCTGGTGTTGCTCATACCAATTTATAATACAAGTTCTTAAATCCACAAACTATTACATTCTACAGAAACTCCTGGGGGTGGGGGGAAATAGTGATTAACTGGATGATATTACTGCATTCACTCTGCAACTTCATCATAGAAATGGAGAAGGTTGAGAGACATCTCTAGAAAGATTTCAGATTAGTTTATTGTCACATAAACCAGGGTGCAATGAAATTCCTTGCTCATGTGAAGCTTACAGAGTAAGCAGTATACATGGTAATAATAAATACAATGTGCAAAAACAACAGAATAGTGCAAAGATCAGGGGAGAAATCAAACTGTTGAGGAGCTTTCATTTCACAAGACTGCCAACTTTGTTATGCCTGTATTTCCAATAGCTGTTTGATGAGTTTATGTCTCCTTTTACAGGCCAAAGAAAGATTGGAATTAATTTCAGAATTTTTATTTTAACCTGCTGCAGGAGGAGCTCAAAAGAACTCATGGATTCTATTACAACTAATTACCTGGAGAAAGAGCGTCTGCGTTCCTTTTGGATTTTTCTGTACTCCATTAACTCTTTAGCAAAATCATTGGTGAACTCATCAAGTTTCGACTTTTTCTTCTCTCTGAAGTATCAAAGGGATGAAAGAAAAGAAAAACTGAATCAATTAATGTGAGGGCCCTCAAATCTTTCACCCAGCAAATCACATTGATGATCTAAGTCAGGAAGGAGGAAATGCTAGAAATATTGGAATGCATTAGAGTGGATAAATCCCTAGGGCCTGACAGGATCTATCCCAAGATGCTAAGGGAGAAAACTGGTGGGGCTCAGAGAATTTTGCACCTTTGTTGGTCATGGGTGTGGTAACAATACTGGAGCTAAAGCTGTCCCTGTTCAGAAAGGGCAGTAGGGATAAGATTTGTCTTACAAATTTGATTGAGTTTTGAGAAGATAAAGATAACTTCTTTATTAGTCACACGTACATCTAAACACACAATGAAAGGCATTTTTTGT
Source organism: Rhina ancylostomus (assembly GCA_030265395.1). Lineage (NCBI taxonomy): Eukaryota > Metazoa > Chordata > Chondrichthyes > Rhinopristiformes > Rhinidae > Rhina > Rhina ancylostomus. Next base: position 44,183,016 of record JARFYF010000112.1, on the reverse strand, counting down.
GTAGAATGTTCTGGTGGAAGCCCACAAGTGTCTCCACGCCTCCAGCGCCAACAACTTCCTAATCCGCAAGTTTTTGGAACATGGGAGGAAACAAAAGAACCCAGAGGAAACCCACACAGACACAGGGAGAACGTACATACTCCTTACAGACAGCGGCCAGAATTGAACCTGGGTCGCTGGCGATGTAATAGCAGTACACTAACTGCTATACTACCTTGCCTGCCAAGGAGATTGATGGTGGCAGGGCAGTAGACGTTGTCTATACGGACTTTAGTAAGGCTACTGACAAGGTCCCACATGGTAGACTGTTCCAGAAGGTTGAGGTACAAGTTGACACTGGTTGGTGAACTGGATCCAAAGTTGGCTGGGTGATAGGAAGCAGAGGGTAGTGGTGGACGTGTGTTTTGTCGACTAGAGTTATAACAATTGGATGTGCCACAGAGGTCAGCGCTTGGATCTTTGTTGTCTGTCACATTATTTATATACATATTGTACAAATGATTTGGATGAGAATGTAGGGTGTATGATTAATAAGTCTGCAGATAACACAAAAATAGATGGAGTCATTAACATCAAAGGTTACTTAAAAGATAAAGTGGAATATAGATCAGCTGAAGAATTGGGTGGAACAATGGCAGATGGAATTTCATCCAGACAAGTGTGAAGTATTGCATTTTGGAAGGTCAAATTCTGTTCGATGAGAGCAGAGGTCAGGGACCTTAGTGCCTTAGCCCATGAAGACAAACATACTAAGTGTCTTCACTCCACTATCCACCTGTTATGTCACTTCCGGGGAGCTAGGCACCACTGTACATCCATGTTTCTGAGTACAAGAATTGGGATGTCATGTTACAGTTGTACAAAATATTGGTTAGGCCGTATTTGGAAAATTGTGTACATTTCTGGTCGTCACACTACAGGAAGGATGTGGTTAGCATTAGAGAGAGTGCAGAAAGGATTCACCAGGATGTTGCCTGGAATGAAGGGTTGTAGTTATAAAGAGATATTGGATAGGCTGGGTTTATTCTCACTGGAACAGAGGTGGCTTAGGGATGACCTTCTGGGATGTTTATAAAATTATGAAGGGCAGAGATGGTCAATTTTTTTCCAGAATCACTATGATTCTATCAATATATGATGGTCACAGTGTGTCATCTCTCACAACATGCTTGCTGTTTAACTCTGCTACCTAAGCACATCAAATAGTATCTTATTGCAAGTTTTGTAATTAGAGGTAAAGCTGTAGTGGTTTGGAACCTATGCATTTCTTGAAATAATTTTAAAGTACAGCTGGACTACAGTAACACAGAGCTTAATTACAGGCAGTATGTATCCCTTAAGATGTACAACTTGTGCTACCACACAGGCTGTTCTTAACTGGAAGACACCAATAAATATAAAGATGAAACTTAGACTAAGGGTTTTATGGTGGTAACAGTGGGTTGAGCAACATTTGTTGATGGTTCAGGCTGAAACCCTGCATCAGGACCATGGTGGTATCAGGAAAGGACAGATACTACAGACTCCAAAATCAATGCTCATTCACTTACTCTTCCTTTAGTCGCCGCTGCTCCCTGTAGAACTCCTCCCTGGACAGTGGAGGTGCTTGTGTGACAGTTGGTATGACACTGGCAGGAGCTGCTGGAGTAGCAGGAGGTACCCATGGGGCAGATAATGTGGCCTGTGCTGGAGGGAATCCAGGGGGAGGGACACTAAATCCTGCAGGTGGTGGTTGGCCTGGAGGAAACTGTGGAGGAAATTGAGGGGGAGGCACCCCTGGAGGAAGAGGAACTGGGTGAGGTGGAGGTGGATACAGGGTTGGGGGAGGCACGTAGACAGGGGGAGGGTTTGCAATTCCCTGCGTCCGACTTCTTGGAACCCGATCACTCTGATGCCCTCTGTTGGATTGTCTAGTGAAGCAGATTTTAAAACAAAATAACAAATGATGAGACAAAGGACAAGCACCCAAAACTGACTGTCAATACTTGGAGCAGTTGCCATAAATACAGGTGCACATTCTTAAAAGATTTAAGTAAATGCCTCCATGTCCTTTGGAAAATCTTGAATAAAAAGTACCAGGAGAAACACTGGTTCCAGACTCTCATGCGCTGCTGAAATCCACAAACTGAATCGGAAGCAACGTCTTTGATAAATCACACTACATATCTTTATTGGTCACACATACATCAAAACATAGTGGAATTCATCTTTTGTATAGAGTGTTCTGGGGGCAGCCCGCAAGTGTCACTATGCTTCCGTTGCCAACAAAGCATGCCCACAACTTCCCAACCTGTACATCTTTGGAATGTGGGAGGAAACTGGATTACCCTGAGGAA
>JARFYF010000112.1:44152567-44163151 GCA_030265395.1 Rhina ancylostomus | reverse complement strand
CCAGCTTAATGGCATCTTTCCTATAGCATGGTGACTAAAACTGAACAATATTCCAAATACATCCTCACCAATGTCTTACACAACTTCAACATAACATCCCAACTTTTATACTCAGTGCCCTGATGAAGGCCAGCCTGCCAAAAGCTTTCACCACCATAGTCTAACTGCAACACCACCTTTACTTGAGCACCAACCTTATCCCTTTCTGTAAATATCTTGAAAATACAGATTTATAGTCACTGTTTCCTAAGTGGACACTTCCACAAGTGAAAATCCAATAAAATTTGCAATGTTGCAAATCTAATAATAAAAAAAATACTGGCTGCTAGTCTCGTTCTCCTGCTCTGCATTTCACAGCTCCCACGTTCTTTTGCCCAGGTTCTCACCCTCTGACTGCTTTCATTCACTCATTGATCAGTTAGCCTTGTTTATAACTCATCTCTATGGTCACCCTAGTTTTACCCTATCACAGGCATCTCCTCCCACACCTTTTCTGCAGCTTCAAAGCTTTTTCTGTCTCCTGTTCAGTTTGACTGGGAATATTTACTGTTTCTCTTTGCAAAGAGTATTTCTGGCATTTTCTATTTTTGTTCGACATTTCCATCACCTGCCCAGCTTCCTACATTTAAGTGCACAGCATTTTCTCTAGAAGATTGTCTCTAAAGATTCTCTATTGTCTCAAAAATCTATTTAAAATCACCTAACAAATTCTACCACATTTAAGCTCCTTGCACTAAGACGATCCCAGCCAACTTTGGGAACATTAAAATCTCTTTCTACTATAATCCTATTGATTTTATATCTTTGTGATTCACCTGCATCATCTGTTCCTCTTATTCCCACTATTATTAGAAAGCCCAAGTTGTAACCTTATGCAAATGGCCTCACTGGACCATCCCTCCAGGATATCCTCCACTTGTGTATTCGAATAGGGCCTGAAATTTTGTCATTCTTCCCCTGCGTGGGTCACATTTGTTGCTGCACATACTATTTACTGTTTTATATGTTCCAGTCAGTTTATTATCCATATTGATACATTTTTTTATTACCTTCCCCTTTATTATTCTAAATCCCTCTTCCTCCCTCATCCCATTTTAGTTCAAGACTGAGTTTTTCACCTTGGCAGGCCCAATTCTCAATCCAACAGAAAAGCACATCACACCACTCACAGCAAAGCAAGTATTCAACATTAACCTATCTGATCCAATCACAATTTGCAGGTGGGTCACTTAGTACTCAGATTGTGGCTTCACTTCTTGCCTGGACCCTATTACTCTCTGGAGATCCTCTACCCACATTACTGCTATCATCTGTTCCTGCATGGACCATAACAATTTGATCCTCAACTCCATATTCCTCTCTAAGCCGCACACACTGAACTTTGTTTGATTACTTAAGCTCACTTACAGTCATCACAGTAACTGTTTCCACAGCATGGTATGACAACAGCATCCATCATGAGATCTTTGCAGATAAGGCACAACAGTTCATCAGGAATTGGATCTTCCTCTTCAGATGAAGATGAAGGCTCCTCTGGCAAGAATGGTGGTTTTTCCTTCTTGCCTTGTGCATATGCTTCTCTAGAATATACAATGTATGAAAGTTGGGTTACCGAGACAAGCAAAGGCAAATACCCAACCATCTAAAATGGAGTCAATGCTGAAAGTGAGAGCAAGATTACCAGTGAAAATTTTAACCTTTTGGATACTAACTCTGCACATAAATGATGAATAATCTCTATTCATAATGATAACCAGTGCTCTCTCTTCACTTAAGGTAGCCCACAAAAAAATTAATCAAACTGTCTTAAAGTACAGAGAAGGGAGTAAACGTCAGCTGGATGAATTTAATTTTACCCTTCATTCTTAATAATAAAAGCCAAGTTATCCAGCATTTTAGAATTTTGCATGCTCCAGTAACTGACTGGAACAACACTTGATTAACTGGCGTATTTGATTAACCAACATCTATTCAATCTGGCTTTGTGACTGTGAGAACTTTTACTGTACGCAATAGCAAAAGGAATGGTTCCAGCACTGATGCTGGAAAACACTACTGAATCTTTTAAACTGAAAGGAGCCGATTTAAAACTCCATGCTGCCGACCTTTTAATTCTAGTGACCTCAGTTTGGCTCGCTGGCCTTTTGGGCAGGACTTTAATACAAACCTTGTGAAAGTCATGAGCATCATCTATTGCATTGTCTTCATAAACCACATTATTTCAAAAACAATCAAATTATGCTGGTCAGTCATTTGCCAATATCAAATTTGTGTAATATTGCAGCAATCGACTTCTCTCGGTGACCAGCAATTTTAACCCAGATTATTGCTTCGAGAAATTTTTCCCCATAACAGGAGGTTACAATCTCTAGCCTGTAGTTGGTAGCCATATCCTTGCACCCCCTTTTGAACACTGTTACCTTTGCTAGTTCTTAATTGTCTGGGACCCTCCTTGTACATAGGGAGGATTGGAAGATCCTCTTCAAACCTCTTCCCTTCTTCAAACTTCAGCCCCACTACTTGTATTGTTGCACCCCTTCCAGACCAGGTGACTTGTTCACTTCAAGCACACCAATTTTTCTGGAACTTAGTTATTCATCCCTATGCTATTGTCACCATTGGGCTGCACGGTAGCGTTGCGGTAAGCACAACGCTATTACAATGCCAGCGATCAGGATTCAATTCCTGTTGCTGTAAGGATATTGTATGTTTTTCCGTGTCTGCATGGGTTTCCCCCAAGTGCTCCAGTTTCCTCCCACATTCTAAAAGATGTATGGGTAGGTTAATTTGGAGCTTAAAATGGGCGGCGCGGACTTGTTGGGCCAGAAGGGCCTGTTACCATGCCGTAAATAAAATTTAAATTTAATTTAAAAAGTCTTAAATTTATTTAAAAAATTTAAAAAGATGCAACACCATCTCTACTAAAATTTTATTAGTATCTGTTGAAGAACATAAGAATAGAAGAGCAGCAACGGGTCACTCAGTCCCTCAGGCTTGCCCCACCATTCAAAATTACAACTGACTTATCCCAGGCCCCATCTCTTCTTCTGTGCCAGTTCCCCAAGACTCAATTTCCTGATCATTCAAAAATGTATCTCTTTAAATAGCTCCAGTTATCCAGCCTCCACAACTCTAAGTTGTTGGCGAGGCCACACTTGGGAGTACTGTGTACAATTTTGTTCAACCTGTTACAGGAAAGATGTGGTTAAAATACAGAAAAGTTTTGGGGATTTTGCCAGGACTCAAGGGCCTGAGTTATTGGGAAAGGTTGGCCAGGATAGGTCTTTATTATTTACTACTTGGAATGTAGGAGAATGAGGAGTGACCTTACAGAAATGTTTGAAATTATGAGGCGCATAAGGTGGACAGTAACATTTTTTCCCCCAGGGTAGGAGAGTCCAAAACTAGGGACATAGGATTAGAGCAAGGTGGGAAAGATTAAAAAGGGACCTGAGGGCAACTTTATCACACAGAGGGTGGTCAGTATATGGAATGAGCTGCCAGAGGAAGTGGTTGAGGCAGGTACAATAGTATAATTTAAGAAACACAGGGCTTAGAGGAATATGGGCAGAACGCAGGAAGTTAGGATTAGCTGTCCTAATCAGGCCTGTATCCGTGCTGCATTGCTCTGCATCTCTAATAATTCTATTGTTCAAATCTACATTCAGTTTGAAAAGTGATTTCACTTAACTTTGAGGAATAGTAACTCTTTCCCCCACTTCACCACTTGCTGAAATCCCACAAGCTTATATTTAAATATGCTATGCAGAGTAGCAACATAAGATTGCATAGGAAATGTTAAAGTGAAGATTTATAGACCTAAACAACTTAGCCCTTGCATCACATTAATTAAAAGTGCCCAATACATATACAAGACCAAGACCGACTAAGAGCAAATCAGCAGCTTAGTGGAGATAAATGTTACAGTACTTACGCATCAATTGTGGGTATGGCATATTTCCCAGTGTTGGTAAGCATTGCACCCTTCATATTTGGATCATCAACTTCCACCATGAAGCTGCGGGGAATGCCTGTGCTCTTCTTAATCCTTGGCACAGCTTCAAAATTTTTGTCCTAAATTTTTTTCACAAATATATTTTAAAAATCATCACTTCAATTGATCTTTCCCAGACAGCAATGCTAATGATTTTCTGTAGCTGCAAGGATTTTAGTCCCCACTCGAACATGCATCATAGAGCCTTAATCTCGATTTGGAAGCTCATTTATTGTTACAAAAACCCAGTTGTGCAACCACTGTGGAGATAAGAATGCATCAAAAGCTGGTCAATTTCCTGCACTGTACTTTGTCATCCCAGAGTTTACTTCACATGGCAAACTGGATGCTCACTTTGACTACAGGTCCAAACAAAATTAAGGGTATTACTTGTTAATTACTCCAACTCTTACAATAGGTCAAAAGAAAATCCATTCATCCCAGCAGCAAACAACAGGCAATTGAATTGCCTAATGCTGTCAGATTTGAATACAAGTGACTAGGACTCCAACAGGTCTGAGGCTGGTTTTTGAAAGAACACTAAAGCAATACGATCACAGCCTGCTGCAATGTTGCTCTTCTCTCAGCTTAGATAATTTTCTGAAGGATTTCCCCACTGTACCAACCCATTTTGTTCAGTTGACTATTGCTGGACTGAGCCAGAGAAGGAAGGGAACAATCCTTCAAAAGCAACAGTTTTAAAAATGGAATATCCAGGAATACTCAGCAAACCAATCAAAATACAAATTCTGTCTCCATAAATGCTGCCTTGACCTGCTGAGCATCGCCGCAATTTCTTTCTTCTCTTCCCCAGATGTCCAGCATCTATTTTGTTTTGCTTTTCACACAGTACTATTACAAATATGTTAAAAGATTGAAATTGTTTTACCCACCCCATTTGTTGGGCAATTTTTATTGTAATGGCCAGGTTTTCCACAACGAAAACAAGTATATGTTGGAGGTGGCGGACCCAAAGGTTTCTTCATGTAGCTAGGAAAAGAAATTTAGCGAACAATTAATACACAATGTCACCAGTGGATTATAAAATATTAAATATTACCAAATTTTAAGTTTGCATCTTTCCAACTCACTTGATTGGATCATATTCTTGACCAGACTGAGTCATCATTGCCTTAATTTTATCTTCCTCTGAGGCGTTAGCTTCAGCCAGATTGGCCGTCTGTTTGACAGGTGTGTGTTACAAAAAAAAATAGTTACCCAGAATTTTCTATACACTCCAGTCCACATCCTGTAAAGAGCTGCAGGAAAGACTCGTATTTATTGCTATTATAATATAAACAAATGTGCTTAAAGATACCACCTTCGTTCCAGTTTGCCAATGATCCTAGGAAAATGAGGTTGGCTTGAGAGCAAAAAAATGGTGGAAGATGTAGGGAGTTAGGGTGGGAGTTCCTCAAGCCTGTTACCTGCAGCTAATTATAATACTTCCAAGGTTAACAACATCATACAAATCAATTTCAGGACCCCAATGAAATTATCAGCACCATCTCATGGAAGTTCTTGAGACTTGTGTCTCTGCGATTCTTCAATCAACCTCAAATGAAACTTTGTAATTAAAAAGATCTTGCAAAACAATAAAAACAAACATTTTTGTTTATATTTAAGTAGATGACCTGGGCGCTTCTTGGCAAGTAATAATGAGGTCCACAGTTCAAAGAACTTTGACACTTGTTAGAGGAGAGAGACTTCAACCAATGGTTGAAGTTGCATTAACGTCACTGTCACTTCAGAATCAAGGCCACAGCCTCTGAGCAACAGGGTCAAAAATAGCTCAAGCTACAATTGACTAAGAAATTGGAATTGATGAAAAACAGCAACTGCAGACTTGTTGTTTGGTAAGGGAAAAGGATGTATTCTTCCACCATTCATGAGAACAGCAATATGCCTACAGCCCAAGAGCTATAATAAAACAATCCTTTGACGCTCCCATAGCTGGCTCTTTGGGTTCCATTCTGCACAACTTGCACACACAGCCTTGGGCACCATCTCAGACACAAACAGTAAACATACACATGTACAGTAAAACCGTTGGTAAGATCAATCCTGCTGACATTTCATTTACTTCTTTACAAACTCTACAGTGTCAGTTTCTGAGCCTCCATTTACTCGAAACTCTTTGGATTATGAGTAAATTTGAATATTCAAACTAGTGTCTTTCTTGCAATGAAGATCGATGGCAGGCTATAAACATCAACTAAACAAACTGCATTATAGAGAGACAGATTATACAAACCAGAGGCAACATGTTATAAGACTCAATTTTTCCCACAAAAGAGCCTCAGTTGTGGTAGTGCCCCTAAGGGAAACACTGCGATTCCCAGTGTTGGAAGGGACGAGGAGGAAAAGAGATGGTCAGACTAAGAATATGGGAACAACAATACTTAATTCATGTGGTAAGCCCTTGAATCCTGGATAAATCTAAATGGGCTGCATGCGTTTCTAAAGAAACAAAGCAGGGTAACAAGAGAGCAATAAATGAGGTTCTCTCATTATCATTGGTTATTAGTGATTATTCAATTATTTTCCAGTGGGATTTTATTGCAATTTTAAAGCAGCACAAAAACAGACCATCCTGCTCACACCAAAGACTGCAAAGTTATTAAAACTGTGATTTAACTTCCAACACATTGTGCATATTTCCTCTGAAGATGTCCATCTTAAAAACTAAGAATGATCAAAACTTTGGAGAGACACAATAGAAACAGGTCATTAAGCCCATTGTGTCTATGCTGGCCATCTAGTTTTTATTTATAATGACTCATGTACAATATTCTCCCTTAAATATGGTGAACTCTAATATCCCAATCATCAAGATCAGCTCCCAGAATGAAACTTGAAATCTCTCTCAAAAGATAAATAAGCATTGCCTGCCTCGACCATTCCTATAGCCATCACCATAACCAGAGCAGACTCTTAAACCCCAATCCTGAAAATGGTTTATTTAATTACAACTCTAGTAAACTTCCATAACTCAGTACATCTTCCAACTATGAAATCTAACAATCTACTAACACTAGAAGGGCTGACAAATCCTCACCCATTGCCCCATTCTTTTCCCCTATGAATTTTTCCCACAAATCCACTTCCCTTTTAAATGCTTTAATGCAGCTCATTTCTACACCATTTAAGTCAAGAGTTATTGATCACCACACCAGTGCATGAAAAAGTTATCATCCTGCCTCTCCTGCTCTTATGACAACATTATGGCACAAGGTTATGGAGGTCACTTGCCAACACAATCTTCCATCATTACCCTCATATTCACACATAACCCAAGTATCTCATATAGACGAGAAAGATCTATATTAAGAGCTAGAGTTTCTACTGCTACTCTAACGAAGGTTACTCCTTTATACAAGGCAGATTACTTCGTTGTGTTATTGTTTGTGGCGAGTTTATACCACATTTCCGATAGTACAAACTGTAACTACTCTGCATATATTCCAGTGGCCAAAGACTTTGAGGATATCCTGAAAAAGATAAATGGTGCAAATCCAACTCTGTTTACATTTTCTTGAAAGCAATCCCTTCATACAACACAACTCCTATGGGTTTTTGAAAATTAAGTCAAGCCCTTGCATCCTATCTCCGTGAAGTCATACTTTCCACTAAAACAAAGTGTAAACACAATGGTTAAACTTTATATTTCAAACAGAAGTATTGTCACTGCTAAACACTATATTAATGGCTTCTTTCTATCAGAGTACACTCCAACTTCAGGATTTTTACTTCGTGGCAAAATTTTCCATTTCAGCTAAGAAGTCCAGGTGACCAGAAAGTGGGTCTGTAATTTGTTACTTAACCCACAGGGTGTTGTTTTATTACTTACTCATCATTTTGTGACTCCAGACTGGTTCAAGGATACAAATTAAACACAATGAGATTTTCCTTCCTAAAGCAGTACTCCCACAGTGATCTCCAGAATTTGCTTTATATACAAAAGGATAAAAAAAAGCTAGATTTATAGCAATGACACCAAGTCATAATTATATTCAACACCATGCTGAAACTTGGTAGAATGCAATACAGAAATCAAATCAAGAGGAAATCTCCAAGAAGGAAAGTGGGCAAGTTACAGGAATCATTAATATGTAGAATGATGAACACAACAGATGTGATTAACTTTATAAACCATTACTAATTTCAAAGAGAAAGCAATTTCCGTGCTGATTATTGGTGCTGCAGAATACAGGTGTCATATCAATAAGGGGAAAATATCAATCTGCTAATTTTTTTAAGTTTGTCCTCATGTGGCAAGGGTCTTCTACAAGTCGTGACTGAAAAGTGATTTCAGGAATAATTATAAATTTAGAAGTCAAACTACTTGGAATACAGACATGATCTTCAGAAGTTTCAGTCAACATTCAAATATTATGGTTTGTTCACATGGTGAATGTGTTAATAAGAAATGCAATTATTCAACTCTGCAGTACAGATTGTTTTTATCTAGTGATACTTACCAGATTTGGAATGCATGCTTCAGCTAAGGGAGGGGTTGGGGTTCAGAGCTGGTGGTGAGGTGAGCAGGACTAAAGCCTTTCTTAGTAAGGAACCAGGATATTGATGCACCACTTACCTTCATAATCTGGTGCAGATTTGATTCTTCTGTAAAAAGGACTTAATAGATTTTATGCTTAGTTCAGAAATACCAATTATATCTGTGACCCTAAATGCTGTCTCAACATAGTCCAGTGCTAATATTATCATGAACATTCCGCGATTATCCAAAAGCACTCAACTTATGTGGAGATTTGCCTGGATAGAAAATAGGTTGCTTCTTGGATTTTTGCACTTGATGAACCATTGTGCAGTTTTTCAAATAATTTTCCTGTTAGCTAAATTACTTTTTGATGATAAATCCTCAGAATTTCACAGTACATAATTATAACATGGGCCATAACCAGGAAATGACTTCTTGATTGATAGTTGCTCAGATTTCCAAGCCAGGCCCAGGACTTCAGAGGCAATGTTAACTCAGTAGAAAGTGTTCATGCTCTTCCAGGAAGTGCAAGCTAAGAATCTTGATGAGAAAATTCATGTAGCATACCACAATAATCAAGAGGGAGGGACACTACTCACTATTGAACTTTTGTTATCTGTCATAACAGACCATGTGATTTGAGATGCTGAGAACAAAAGAACCACCTCTTCATTTTGGAAAGAATTCACATACATTTCAGAAGCTATTAGCAAAAAAAAACATACTGCAAAACCATTCACAATTTCAATGTACAAATGTCAGTGCTTGAAAAGAAAATTCCCACTGGAACACTTAATAACACAATGTTGAGTCTTGCATGCCAAGAGCCCCACAGATGAGAAAACCTCACTGCTCACCCACTTTTCAGGTTTTTAAGTTCTAGTTCCATGACGCAGTAAATGATCGTATCAAGGTTTTACTGTACTACTCATACAAACAGATTTGTTTGAACCCAAACAGCAACTTTACTTAATAAAACATGAATGTCACTGTCAACTGCAGATACTGGTGAATGGGCATATGGTTCTGCAGATCTACAAATGGGAATGTGCTTAATGCACAGGTTTAAATTCAGATTATCCACGTATTTCTACACACCAGAAGGCTAAATACAAAAAGATTATGTAAGCACACTGAGCAGTAACTGGTATGCACACATTTTAACCCTATGCCACAAGCATGTGCTAACATGATAATACTTTCTCTTCCTACGAATCAACTACATGAAGAGTCAGCAAACGAATTTCACATTGGTTTACAGTCTGTGTTCAAACAAATGACCACCCATATACATCCTCTCCAACATCTGGTCTTAAGAAAAAATAAAATTTTATTTTATTTAGTGGTTTACATTTACATGGTCAAAACTAAGCTGGGTCAGTACAACACTGGGGATTGCCATACACTTATTAAATTGACTTATTTGACTGCATTGACATTGCTTTAAAAATCAGGTAAAGTTTACACAAAGAATTTATACTTTTGATAACATCACAGAAGCTTTCAATTCTTGGACGTGTTGCTGAGATAACAGTCTTATTTACAGCCGTACACGGATTTGATGGTGCGAAAGGTGAGAACCTTCATACCAATCACTGTATCCAGTGATTCGGGCTTTTTCATTCTTCTACCACCTTCGTTACTGGTGAAGTGTTCAAAGCCAAAGGTGAAATAACCAGTTTAGTAATCACCACATTTCAAATTAAAAAGACAACATTAAGGCAAGGCTTTACTTGTATTTTCAAAACTGACCAAAGTAGGCGAGTACTATGGTAGCCAGGTCAGGCTATCGAGGGACTCCCTTTCCATCACCCCATTTCACTTACTCTTTACAGGATATTCAGGATATGTTAATGCATTATTAACATTTACACATAATTACAATACCTTTAGTGACAAAATAAGTGCATTTGAACAAGTAACATAACACAAGTAATACAAGGCATTGAAGTAAGTTCACTGTGTACCATATGTCACATTACAGATTAGAGGGTTGTTTAATACAATTAAATCATAATGAACTGAATTTGCAGGGGGGAAAAAACCCACTAACAACAACAAAAAAAACATTTTCTACCTTTGTACGGTG
>JARFYF010000112.1:43843203-43853432 GCA_030265395.1 Rhina ancylostomus | reverse complement strand
CCACCAGCAGACCCAAACACTTGGCTCAGTTGATCCTGGCAGAGGACGCGGCCGAGTAGACCCGCTGGCACTCGCGCATCCTCCGCAGGTCCGCCGGGTCGGTGACCGTGAGGAGGATGTTGTCAGCTGAGAGGACAACCTCCGTTGCTGGCTCTCGCAGGACCAGACCCGTCAGGTGCTTCCATAGAAGGCACAGGAACGGTTCCGCGCAGATCGAGTACAGCTGCCCCGACATGGGGCAGCCCTGACTCATCCCCCTCTCGAAGTGAAAGGGTATCGTCAAGGACCTGTTGACCTTGACGAGGCTCTGCACCACGGCGTACAGCAGCTGGACACAGGCCGCGAGGTGCGGCCCAAGCCCGAACACTCGCAGGGTCCCGAACAGGTAACTGTGATCCACCCTGTCGATCGCCTTCTCCTGGTCGAGGGAGAGAAAGGCGGCCGACACCCCGGCCTCCCGACACAGGTACATCAGGTCCCGGACCAGGTGTGATTGCTGTTCCTGCACAAAACGAGCACAAGTGTGTTGCTGTTGTACTTTCCACCAACAGGTCTCTCCATCCCCTCTACACTTGGTTAATCCTTCATTTAGTGCTCCTTCAATATTCTTGGGTGGTTCCCTCAAGGTGGAAGCGGACTCACTCCCACCCCTGCAGCGCAGGAGGTGACTCCTGAGGGCGATGTGGAACGGCAGACTGTGCCACCGGTGGGCAGTGAGCAGAGGGCAGCAGTCCTGCTGCTTTACCCAGGGCTCCTGCTGCTCGACATGAACTTGCTCAGACTCAGCACCTTTGTGCCTTTGAGTTGTTGTGGACCACAACTTCTCCCAGGTCAGTGGGGATGTTTATTGTTTCCCTCCACCGACCGGACAATGTCTTCCAGTGATGGACCTCGGCAGTCACCAGCCAGTACAGCAGCTGGGCTGTGGGCCGGGTGACATCTGTTGCTGGAGTCTGGCAATGTGAACGACAGAGCAGGTTGGTAGAAGACATTTGCTCTACGTGGATATGATGGAGACCAGCTGTCTGCTGACAGAAAGCTGGAGGACAGGGCTGACAGGGAATCCAGGTGTTCAATGGGCCGAGTGTCTCCCTCGTTGCTGCAGTACCACAGAGTCACACAGCACAGACGCAGCCCCTTCAGACCACGGTCCATGCCGACTCAGATCCCCATCTAAGCTCGTCCCGTTTGCCCGCGTTTGGCCCACATCCCGATCCATGTAGCTGTCCAAGTGGCTTTTCAATATCGTCACCGTATCTGCCTCTGCCCCTTCCTCTGGCACTTGTTCCGTATCTGCACCGTTCTCTGCGGGAAGGAGGTGCCCCTCAGGTCCCTTTTACAACCGTAAGACATAGGAGCAGAATTAGGCCATTCAGCCCATCGAGCCTGCTCAGCCGTTCAATCATGGCGATTTTTTAATATCAACCTCCTTCTCCCGCCTTCTCCCCATCACCCTGAACCTCTTTACCAACCAAACACCTATCAGTCTCTGCCTTAAATACACCCCATGACTTGGCCTCCACAGCTCTCCGTGGCAACGGATTCCACAGATTCACTGCCCTCCGGCTGAAGAAATTCCTCCTCACCTCAGTTTTAGAGGGACGCCCCTTTATTCTGAGGCTGTGCCCTTGGGTCGCAGTCTGTCCTCTCCTCGTCCACTCTATCCAGGCCTTTCAGCATTCGGTAGGTAGAAATCCTCCCCTCTCACCCTAAACCTGTGCCCTCTAGTGTCTGATTTCCCCCAACTCTGGGAAAAGTCTGTGGGCATCCACCCTGTGTGTGCCCCTCATACTCTACAAGTTCAACCCTTAGTCTCCTGCGCTCCAAGGAATAAAGTCTTATCCTGTTCAACCTCTCCCTGGAGCCCAGTCTCTCGAGTCCCGCCAACATCCTCATCAACCGTTTCTGCACCCTGAGGGACACCAGGGACTGTAGTGCACTCTGCATCTCAGGGACACGGCTCCCTCCCAGCCCTCCGGACACAGCGCGAGGGCTTCACCACCCACCGCACGGACCGCACGCTGGCGCCAGGTAAAGGCAGAGGCGGCGGCATTTGCTTCATGATTAACTCTTCGTGGTGCACAGACGCGGTGGTTCTGTCACAGTCCTGCCCCCTGACCTGGAATATCTGGCGGTCAATGTCGTCCGTTTTATCTGCCGAGGGAGTTCTCTGCCGTCACCCTGGTAGCAGCGAACGTCCCACTGGAGGAGCCAAGCACCGTGATCAGCGGTCACAAGACAGTGCACCCTGAAGCCCCCCAAATCATCGCGGGGAGACTTCAACCAGGCCAGCGTGAAGAAGTCTCTGACAAACCAGCACCGTGCCCACATTTGGCAGGTCCAGTCACTGGGCTGTACTTCTACTCCCGACGTACAGGCAGAGACTGAGGACAGCAGCACCGGTGGTGAGGATGACGACGGGTTGGTCAGGGGAGGTGGAGGAGCGGTTCCAGGACTGCGCTGAATCGGTGGACTGGACCATATTCAGGGATTCATCTTCGGATCTGAATGAAGATGCCGCGGCCATCACCGACTTCAGCCAGACCTGCGTGGATGAGCGTGTGTCATCGACAACATACTGAGTTTTCCCAAACCGGAAGCCTTGGATGAACCAGGAGATTCGCAGTCTGCTGAGGGCCAGATCTGTGGGGTTCAAGACCAGTGACCCAGAACCCTACAGGAAGTCCAGGTACGACCTACAGAAGGCCATCGAGAGAGTGAAAACATGAACGTTCAGCCACTGTCTTCCCTGCATGGTTTCAACGCACAATCAGAATGTCCACGCCCAATGACTGGTTTCAGTAGCCTTAAAGCTGAAGTTAAATTGTGAACAGGATTAATGTCCTGACGGCTGATTCTGCAGTCTCTTGTGTCCCCAGGTTAATTAATATCTGCTATCCACAACTTCCTAACTCCAGCATAATGCCGAACACACCTACTTTAGTGTCATCCACAATCTTACGTCTTCTGCGTTCTCATCCAAATCACTGATATAGATGACAAATAGCAGTGGGCCTGGCATCCGCCCCGAGGCACACCACTGGTCATGGTTCTCCAATCCGATAAACAACCTCTCCCCCTCACTCTCTGAGTCCTACCATCAAGCTCATTCTGTGTCCAATGACCCAGCTCTCCCCGGATCCCACGCGATCTAACTTTCCACCGCAGCCTTCACTACGGAACCTGATCAAAGGCCTGGCTGAAGTCCACTTGGGCCTGTCCACCACCCGGCCTCATCGGCTTTCTTGGTTACTTGTTCAAAGAGCTCGATCAAATTCTTGACACATCATCTCCTATGTACAAGGTAGTTCTGACCATCCCTAATCAACCCAGCTTTCCAGATGCACCTGTATCTTGTTATTCCTTTTTTTGCACCATTGATTTATTTTGTAACGTTGTAATTTTTATGTTTTTGCCACCAAACAACAGATTTCACGTCCTCTAGTCAGTGGTGATGAACCTGATTCTGGTCTGATCCCTCAGAATCCCCTGCAGCAATTTCCCCAGCACAGCCCTCAGGCTGACTTCTGTCTAGTTGCTGGGTTTTTCTGAAATCGAGGGACAACATTCCCACCCTCCAGCCTTCCGGCACTTTACCCGTCACGAACGATGATGGGTGCATCTCATCCAGCGCTCCTGCAGTTTCTTCTCCAGCTCTGCACGGTGCTCGGATACACTTGATCAGGCCGCAGAGACTTCTCTGCCTTCATGTGTTAAGACATCCAGCACCTTCACGACTGTGGTGCAGACAGTCCCCCAAGACATCCCCACGAACTTCACCGAGTTCCCTTGTCTTCACGTCTTGCTCCGCGGTAAAACTTGGAGAAATATTCCTTGAGGAGCTCGCCCACCTTGTGCGTCTCCACACAGAGATGTCCACTTTGATCTCTGAGGGGACCTATTTTCTTCCCTGTTACTCTTCTTCCCTTAATATAAAATCTCGTTGGATTTTCCTGAACCTCCTCTGCCAGAACTATCTCATGACCCCACTTTGCTCTTCTGATTTTGTTTTATATCCTCCTGCAACCCCTTTCCCCAATCCCCTGGGATTCACTCGATCCCAGCTGCCTGTATCTGACCCTTGCCTCCTTCTTCCTGAGCAGAGCCTCAATATCCCTCGCGATCCAAGGTTCCCTAGATCTGCCGGTATTGCCCTTCACTCGAACAGGAACGTGCAGGCCTTGAACTCAAGTTATCTCACTTTTAAAATGCTCTCACTTGCCGGACATCCCTTTGCCTGCAAACAACCTGCCCCAATGAACTTCTGCAAGTTCCTGTCTAACACCATCAAAATTCACCTTGCCCCAATTTAAAACTTTAACTTGTGGACCAGATTTGTCCTTTTCTACTTTAAATCTAATAGATGTACTGGTCCCAAAGTGCTCCCCACTGACACCTCGGTCACTTGAGGTGACTATTTCCCTGTTACCCAAGAGTAGCTCGAGCTTTGCCTTTTCCCTGGTGGTGCCCTCTATATATGTCCAAGGAAACTTTCCTTAAAGCAGGGAACAAATTCCACCCCATCTGAGCCTTGAGCACCGTGGTAGTCCCAGTCTATATTAGGAAAGTAAAAATTCACCTGGTAGTACCGCCCTGTTATTCCTGCAATTCTCCACAAATCCCTGCATATTTGTTCCTTCAATTCCCGCTGACTATTTGGGGGCTGACAGTACAATCCCAACAAGGTGACCATCCCTGTTTCTCTCAGCTCCACTCAGAAAGCCTCGTTGGACCATCCGGCAGTAATTTCATCCCAGACTACTGCTGTGATATTCTCTTTAATTAAAAATGCAACTCCCCCTCCTCTCTTTCCTCCACCTCGATCCTGCCTATAGCAGCCGTACCCGGGACATTTAGCTGCCAGTCCCGTCCCTCCCTTGGCCATGTTTCTGCAATGGCTGGGAGAGCCCAGTCCCACACAGCTACCCAAGGCCGCTTCACCTATCAGGTCTCTTGCACAACCCAAGAGCCTTTCCTCACTTTCTGCCATGCTGCTGCCTGTCTCGCGCACTGAACCTCCTGTTGGTGAATTCTGTACCAACTTCCAGCCTCCCGTCTCTCTCACTGCCAATCCAAACCCTGCCTAGCAGCACCAGCAAACCTTCCCACACAGGTTCCCCTCCAGTTCAGGTGCAACCTGTCCCTCTTGTACAGGTCAGCTCTGTCCCAGGAGATTCCAATGGCCCAAAAGTCTGAATCCCTGCCCCCTCCACCAGTTCATCGGGCCTATTCCTGCCCTCACTGGCACTGGGAGTAACCCAAGAATTACTGAGGTCCTGCTTTGTAACTTCTAATTCCCTACACTCACTCCACAGTACGTCATCCCCCCTTTGACCTGCGTTGTTGATACCAATGTGCACAACGACTTCTGGCTGCTCACCCTCGCTCTTGAGAATTTTCTACAACCACTCAGAGACGTCCTCCACCCCGGCACCTGGGAAGCAACACACCACCCTGGTGTCTTGTTTGTGGCCACAGAATCTCCTGTCCGTCCCCGTAACTATCAAATCTCTTCTCACTCTAGTTCTGTTTCACTGCCCCCTTCCCCGGAGCCTCAGATCCAGTCCGGCTGCCCCACACCCGGCAGCTCCTGAACTGTCATTTCCCGCTGCCCCCACCAATAGTATCCAAAACGGGATACTTGTTTCCAAGGGGAATGGCCACAGGGGAACCCTGAACTGTCTGCCAGCTCCCTTTCCCTTTCCTGGTGGTCAGTCAGCTACTTGGAGCCTGCACCTGACATGTGACCACTTCACATGGCTCCCAGCATCCCGGCTGATCCTGAGTGTGTCCAGCTGCAGCCCCAGCTCCACCGTGCGGTCAGTCAGGAGCTGCAGCCGGATACACTTCCCACAGGTGTCGTCCTCAAGGTCACTGGAAGGTTTCCTGATCTCCCGCATCCTGCAGAAGCAAACCACTGCCCTGACCGCCATCCTGACTGCACTCTGAATAAAGGAGGCGAAAAATAACTTATCTTACCTTCACCCACTTGATTGCACAAGATTCTAATTCTTACACTGTTGTTTCAACACAACAGACTCGTGCAGTTCCACTTTCTACCAAGAGACGTCTCAGTTAACTCACAGCAACAGTGAGCAGCATTTCCACGTTATTCCAGCAGATGTCTCGGGTAACCAGCAGACGAGGGTTACCTGCAGTTCCACTTGATCCCAACAGATGGCGGGGTAACGCACAAGTCAGAATGATCTGCAGTTCCACTTTCCACCAGCAGAGGGCTCGGTTGACACACAGACGAGTGCCCGGCAGCTCCACATTCCAGCATCTCTGCCAACACAAGGCGATTGGAACACGCAGTTCCAGTTTATACCCACAGATGGGCGTTAACACAATGACCAGATCATCGAGAGAAGCAATTTGCACCAATCTCTAATCTCTGTAAATGCAGAGGCCATAATATATAATTTGTACTTTCACTTTGCAACATCGGATGTCTCCTCCAACACTCAAGCAAATGTTGCAGTTCCAGTGCACCAAACACATCGAACATCTTCCCAACACAAGCAAGCTGCTGGAAACCTGAAATAAAAACAGAAAACTTGGACGTTTTAAACACCTCGGTGCAATTGGACAGCAAGAAACATTTTTTAACAAAATCTCTGTATATTCAGTAAATATATTTGGTCCACGTATTTCTCTTGATTCATTCTACTACCAATTTCATACATTTTCTTACAATTCATCACTCCACTCGTGTACAAAGTAATACAGCACGGAAACAGGCCATTCGACACAACACATCCACGCTGACTATGCTGCCCACCAAGCTAGTCCCATTTGCCTGCGTTTGGCCCGCAGCCCTCAAAACTCCTCCTATCCACGTACTTACCCAAATGTCTTCTGAATGTTGTTATTGTAACTGCTGCCACAAATCAACAAATTTCACGACACATAAATCAGTGATAATGAACTTGATTCTGATTCTACCTCTGGCTGCTCATTCTAGATACACACCACACTCCAAGGAAAGAACTTGCCCCTCAGGTCCCTTTTGAATCTTTCACCTCTCACCTCAAACCGATGCCTTCTGGTTTGTAATTCCCCTTCCCCTACACTTCTAAGGCCCGCCCTCAATCTCCTACGTTCCAAGGAATAAGTCCGAGCCTGCCCAACGTCTCCCCATTAATTCAGCCCCTCAAGTCCGACAGCATCCTCCTCAATCTCTGCACTCTCTCCAGTTTAAAGACGTCTTTCCCATAACAGGGCAACTAAATAAGGACAAGTATGGACCTTGCAGGAGAGTATTACATTTTTTTACTTTGAAAATAGACTTTATTCATAATAAAAAATATGTACGAAAGAAAGAGTACAAAACATTCACATTCATGGTCATTACATTCAGTAATGTTAACTTGTCTTTTAAACCCATAGCACCATTGCTCCTGGGGCTTCCTGGGGTGATCCATCAAAACAATATTCAAGGGGCTTCCCCACCTGACCCCACACCTCCAAGTCCAGAAGCCGAAGAAGACTAGACCGTGGTCCTTCCCCACCGAGCCCTTGCGTTGGCTGCACCCAGCTTCAGCGCGTCCCTCAGCACGAACTCCTGCAGCCTGGAATGTGCCAGTCGGCAGCGTTCCCCTACGGACATCTCGCTGTGCCGGGAAACCAACAAATTTCGGGCAGACCAGAGGGCGTCTTTCACCGAGTCGATCACCCTCCAGCAGCAGTTGATGTCCGTCTCTGTGTGCGTCCCTGGGAGCAGCCCGGAGATCGGACAATCCTCTGTTACGCAGCTGCTGGAGATGAACTGAGACAAGGACCCTTGCATTTTTCTCCACACCCTTTCTGCAAACCCACAGCCTGCAAAAAGGTGGGCGACCGTCTCGTCCCCACCTCAGCCGTTCCAGGGCAGCGTGCATTGGGGATACCTCATCTGCACAGGAAGGATCAGACTGTGAGGCCCCTCTCACCACCAGCCAAGTGAGGCCTTGGTACTTGTGAAGTTCTGGCAATGAGGCGTTCTGCCTGAGGATTTGGACAGTTTGCTCTGGGACCCATCCCACAGTATCCACAGAGTACCTGTCCCGCAGTGTCTGCAGCATGTTCTGTGCTGACACTGCCTGATGGACGTGGTCAAAGGGGTGTTTTTGGAAGAACTTCTCCACAAAGGACCGGTAGTGTGGCAGTGTCCGGCTGACTGGGTCATTGTGTGGCAATGGGCCCAGACCCATCCTTCGCAACACCAGGGACTGGTAGTGCCACTTGATGCCCACGTACTTTGGATCCACGCACGGTCTGATGCAGCCACACAACAGGTGGCCATCAGGATGAGTACACTTTTGCCCCCTTTCTTTCTGTCAACTAATATTTTTCCTGTGCATAAAACAGCAATTTCAATGGATTGAATGTCCTCCCCTGTGCAGTTACAATAGTACAGAATTGGACTGTTCCGTGCTCAGTGGCTGGTTTGAAGTGTCAATGGATGCTGCATTGTTTGATGCAGTACAGGGTGGCAGCGGAGCGTGGCAACACGGTGCAAGCTGCTCTCTGCACATCTACTCGTTACCTTTACTGTAATCGTTCTACACTTTTAAACTCCATGTCACTAACTATCACTAATCATGTTCTTTGAAATCTTCTTACAGGGCTGGTGATCTTCCCACGTCCAGGAGCGACTACGAAGCGGACCCACCTCCTGGGCCGCAAGGGAAACAACCAGAGCGGCCTGGGACGGCCCCGACCATCAGTAAGCTTTCGCAGGGCGAGGAGATGTCCCCACGAAGCCCCCATCACCGAGACCCGACTCCCAGACCCCACCGGAGCGACCGACACCGAGACCCAACTCCCGGACCCCACCGGAGCGACTGATGACAAGACCTGACTCCCAGACCCCACCGGAGCGACCGACGCCGAGACCTGACTCCCAGACCCCACCGGAGCGACAGACTCCTGGACCCCACCAGAGCGACCGACACCGAGACTCGACTCCTAGACCCCACTGGAGCGACCGACTCCCGGACCCCACCTGAGCGACCGACACCGAGACCCGACCAGACAACTGACTCCCAAGGACGTGAGACCGAGACCCGAGAACCAAGGCGACGCACAGTCCAGGACTGACCCGACGCGAGGCCCCACCAGCTGGGGCACGACACCAGGTCTCCTCCAGAGTGGAAACCTGACCCGACGGAGCACCTGAGGCCGAGACCCACCAAGATGACCCCACTTACCTGCTGAGGCAACTCACTCCTCTTCAAGACACTTCAACCTGTGTGGAAGCAACAACTTGCCTCACAAGACAGCAGAATCCACTCCGGGTCTACCAGGTTTACCCTCCCCCCAGTCCAGGTGGATCCACTCCGGGTCTTCCAGGTTTATCCCCCAGTCCAGGTGGATCCACTCCGGGTCTTCCAGGTCAGACCCCGAACAATAACTGACCTGGTGGCTCCACTTCAAGAACGAAGAGTTGCCGCCACGTATCTCGGAAACGTGGCAAGAGGGCTGGGCTGCAGGCAAGGCTGAAACAGCGCGGTTACAAGACCCCCCTCCCCAGCATGCTCCTTGTTAACATCCACTCCATTGAGAACAAAGTTGATGAACTGAGGGTAAGACTGATCGACCAAAGAGAACTGAGGGACTGTTGTGTATGATGTCTCACTAAAACGTGGCCCACACCTGTTCACCTGACTCTGCTATTCAACCTGATGGCTTCTCAATCCATCGAATGGACCGTACAGAGTCCTCAGGCAAAGTTAAAGGCGGAGGGGTCTGCTTCCTCATCAATAACTCGTGGTGCTCGGACGTGGGGTCCTGGCGAGCTCCTGCTCACCCAGTCTGGAATATCTAACGGTGAAGTGTCGACCATTCTACCTGCCAAGGGAGTTCGCTTCAGCTACCCTGATGGCAGTCTACGTCCCACCGCAGATGGACGTGAAGCCTGCACTCAATGAGCTGTACTCCGTGGTCAACAACCTTGAGACAGGACACCCTGAGAACCTCTTCATCATCGCAGGGGACTTCAGTCAGGCCAACCTCAACTGTGTCACCAAAATACTATCAGCACATCTCCTGCTCCACCAGGGGCACCGACACCCTAGACCACTGCCATACAACCATCAAAGACACCTTTCGAGCCACCCCTCGCCCTCACTTTGGGAAATCAGACCACCAGGCTGTGCTCCTGTTCCCTGCATACAAGCAGAAACTGAAACGGGAGGATCCGGTACGGAGAGTCGTGCAGAGCTGGTCTGAGGAAGCAGATGAGCTCC
>JARFYF010000112.1:43657395-43668015 GCA_030265395.1 Rhina ancylostomus | reverse complement strand
AATGCATCACCTCACACTTATCTAAGTTGAAATCCATTTGCCATTCCTCAGCCCATTTCCCTAACTGATCAAGATCTATTTGCAATTCATTCTATCAACAAGACCCCCTAAGTTAGTATCATCAGCAAACTTGCTAATTGTGCCATGTACATTCACATCCAAATCATTTACATACATAATGAATAACAGAGGTCTCCACACTGATCCCTGGGCCACCCCACAAGTCACAGGCCTCCACTCAGAGAATCAACCTTCAATCATCACCCTCTGCTTCCTATCATCGTGCCAAGTCTGAATCCATCTCACTAACTCTCCCTGAGTCCCCAACAATCTAACCTTCCAGATCAGCCTGCCATGTGGGACCTTGTCAAAGGCACTACTAAAGTCCATGTAGACAAAGTCCATTGCCCTATCTTCATCTATCCCCTTAGTTACCTTTTTGAAAAACTCCAAAAGATTTGTCAGACGTGACCTCCCAGGCACAAAACCGTGCTGACTATTCCTGATTAGGCCTTGATTCTCCAAGTGATGGTAGATCTTGTCCCTCAGAATTTCCTTCAGTAGCTTGCCTATAACTGAAGTCAGAGTCATTGGCCTGTAGCTCCCTGGCCTGTCCTTGTTACCCTTCTTGAACAACATTAGTCACCCTAGAGGATTGGTGGAATACTGGAATGGTCGAGCTAATCTGGAATCCCTCTTTGAAACACATAAAATAATCACCAGTACACACATCCATGTTACTAACTGGTGGCAGAGTGGTGCAGCTGGTAGAGCTGCTGCCTCACAGCACCAGAGACCTCGGTTCAATCCTGACCTTGGATGCTGTCTGAGCGGACTTGCACGTTCTCCCTGTAACCACATGAGTTTCCCTGGGTGCTCTGGTTTCCTCCTACATCCCAAAACGTGGTAGGTTAATTCGTAGCTGTAAATTGCCCTTCTGCGTGGGGGAGGTGATGGGAATGTGAAGAGAATAAAATGGGTTATGAAGTGGTTAGTGTAAAAGTGGGTGGTTAATAGACAGCAAGGACCCGGTGGGCTGAAGGGCCTGTTTCTGTGCTGTATATGTCTATGTCTATAACTATGACTGGGTAAATGCTCTCAATAGTCCCCTGTTGAACCACTGAAATTTCTCACTGAGTGAAGCAAGCTAATGTATTTGACCAAGTGCTGTCAAGCAACTTCCCTGTATCCTTTATCATGTCCATAGGTCTTGGATCTGGAGATTTGCAATCAGTTAAGACCCAGTGGCTCTTGATTTGATCTTTAGGACTCTGAGCTAAGAGTCAGAGGCTGTTCAGATTCCTCACTGGGACCCCTGCTCTGGTGAACCACCAGTATACAAACATCAGGTTTTTGTTGACAGATTTCCCAAAACTTTACACCTCTTGGGCTTTAGTAAGACAGATGTCTTCTTCCAACCTACAACTCATAGTTAAAGACCACCAGCAGTCTCTGTGCAGGATGCACACGTGAATAGTAGACTTCAGTTCAAGCGTCATCTCCAGCGATGGTTCTTCTGACAAGGGAATTACCTCCAGAAACAGAGAAGTGAGCTGGGCCCTTCTCCTTCCCTGAAGAGAAGTATTCCATACAGCCCTAGGACATGGACCCTTCACATGAAGCAGCTCCGGCAGTCTCCCTGAAGTCTGTGCTTAAGGATGCACAGTTCCCAGCCCATTATGTTGGCACCAATGGTCAACAAGTGACATTGTCAGTCAATGGACTTGAAAACAAATGAAATTATTGAATATATAGTCTGAAACACGTAAATTATTTTAAACTGGATAATCATAGATTAAGGTTAAAATTAATTATAAACTGTTCAAACTTTGACCGGGTTTATCTTCCTTGGAGTGGAGCTGACAGAGGTGTACAAAATTATGAGAGGCATAAATTGGGTAGATAATAGGAAACCTTTCTCCATAGGGGCCTAAAACTAGAGGACATAGGTTTCAGGTATGGGGGTAAGAGGCTTAAAGGGAATCTGAGGGTGATTGGAATCTGGAAAGCTCTGCCTGTGAAGGTGGTGGAGGCAGAAACTTTCACCAGATTTAAGGAGTATCTTGATCAGCATTTGAAGTAGTATAGAAGGCAATGAGATTA
Source organism: Rhina ancylostomus (assembly GCA_030265395.1). Lineage (NCBI taxonomy): Eukaryota > Metazoa > Chordata > Chondrichthyes > Rhinopristiformes > Rhinidae > Rhina > Rhina ancylostomus. The sequence continues at coordinate 43,665,912 of JARFYF010000112.1, read as the reverse complement.
GTACAGATAGGTACTTGATGGTTAGCATGGACATGTTGGGCTGAAGGGCCTGACTTGAACCCATAAACTTATCATTATATTCTATATTTCCCTTCCACTATAAGATAATTATATTAGGTTTAAGAAAGAAACAGCCAGTCAAGTTATGTATGCAATAAATTTACTGTCCATTTAATTGTGTGAATGTTTTCTTCTAATTAGTGTTCTTATTGTTCTCAATTTTCAGCATGTTTCTTAATGGCTGTTGGCATTTTTCTCCAATTACTCTTCCGAAATATTATACAGAGAACTTCTCAGGGAATCTACTTGGGGACGTCTGACTGCGCCATAATGCAATTAGTCTAAAATGGTATTAGATAGGAGTCTCTTTTATTGGATCAGCCTAGCATTACATCCTGATGTGTTACTTGACTTGGTGCCATGTAAGAGAAGATGGGCAATTAAGAGTTATCAGCAGTGTATTAAACAAAGTGTTGCTGTACGTATTACAATTGATCTATTTGGGGATTCACATCCTAATAAAGCAAACGGAATAGAAAAACACAAGCAACTTATTACAGAAGGAACTGAATAGGAGCAAGCACAAGAGATTTCTACATCAAGCATAATTCAAATAAGTTTCAAAACAGCATACCATTTGTATTGCTTCAATCCATTAATATCAGATACACTACTGAAAACTATAATTATAAGCTGGGGTTCAAATACTAGCATATTGCACCTCATTATAAAGGATATCTGTGTCCAGTTTGTGGGTATATTCATCATTTTGCAACTGCTACAATATTTTGAATACTGTACCTTATAAAGTTTTGGGCTTTATTTTGGGGACAGGGAAAAAACAGGTGCTAACCACACACTGTGTTAAAAGACATACATAGTTTCAACCAGTGAATTTATAGCAACACAATAGTTAGTATGCCTGGAAGCTGTAAACCAGAAGCCTGAAAATTCAGCATTCAAATGGTGATTATTTGCAATTTAACAATGCAGTGCATGCACCTTCCATGGATGCACAAAGCCCCAACGTATTAGGAGGGGTCAGATTCTCAGAGGCAGCATTCCGGAGGGAAGTTAACAGGAAACTAATCATTTCCAGACCAGAGTTTTAATTTTATGCCAATTTTTAGATTTGTGGTGTAAACTGGCATATTAGATTAAACTGTTTGCCAATGGTTAATGGAATCTAAAGAAATATTACAACACAATCAACAAATGTGCATTGGGAAATAAAAGCTCCACAGGAAAAAATATCCATCTGCAGCTAACTACAGATGATAAAGATAGAGTAAAAATTGAGGTTTATAACATTGTCATGAATAACAGCATGCCCAAGAATTGAGAGAGTGCGAGGAAGCAACACAAGTGACCAAACACTGATAAAGAGAGAAGAAAGAGTTTCTACGACTCTTTCTCCTCTCCACCATCGAAGATATCTTCAAGAGACGGTGCCTCAAGAAGGTGGCATCCATCACCAAGGACACTTACTATCCAGGTCATGCCCTCTTCTTGTTACTACCATTGGGGAGGAGTTACAGGAGCCTGAAGACACGCACTCAACAATTCAGAAATAGCTTCTTCCACTCCGCCATCAGACTTCTGAATTGACCATTACTGAAATGAACACTACTTCATTATTCCTTTTTTTTGCACTATTTACTTTTTAACTTATAGTGATTTTATATATTTGTACTGTACTGCTGCAGCAAAACAACAGATTTCACATCATATAAGTCAGTGATAATAAATCTGATTTTGATTCTGATAACTGTGTGAACAAATAGTTAAAAACAGAATAGGATTAGGCAAAGTTAACACAGGTGTATGCATGGGAAGTTCCGTTCAATAGGAGGTTTTTGAGGGTGTAACAAGCAAGGTAAAGAAGGGAGAATCAGTGGATGTAACAGTTCTGGATTTTCAAATGTCTGTTGACAAAATCCAGGCAGAAAGTTTCATTAAATAAAGGCTCTTGGGGTTGAGGTAATGTACTAGCAAGGATAAAGGATAGAAAGCAGGGAATAGAATAAATGGGTCTGCTTCTGGTTCAGTAGGGTGCTGCTACAATCAATATTGGCACTCTACCTACTCACAATTTATAGAGTCATAGTGTTGTACAGCACAGAAACATGCCCTTCGGCCCACCACATCCATGCCGACCATTGTGTCCATCTACCCTAATCCCACTTGCCTGCATTAGGACTCTAACCTTCTATGCATTGATTAATCAAGTGTCTATTTAAATACCTCTTAAACAGTGATTGCATCCACCACCTCTTCTGTCAGAATGTTCCAGATATCTGTGTAAACTCTGTAAAAAGAACTACCCTTTAAAACTCCTTCCTCTCACCTTAAACCTATGCTCTTTTGTTTTTGATTCTCTTCCCATGGGAAAAGGATTCTAACTACCTACACCCATCTATGCCTCTTATAATTTTACATTCATATATCAGGTCACCTCTCAGTCTCCTTCACTCCAGGGAATACAAGCCCAACCTCTTCCCATAATTAAAGTCCTCCGATCCAGGCAACATCCTGGTGAATCACCTCTGCACTCTCTCCAGTGTAACCACATCTTCCTACCGTGCGGCGACCAGAACTGCACACAATGCTCCAAGTATGGTCTAACCAGTGTTTTGTAAAGTTGAAACATAACATCCCAATTTGTGTTACAACATATGATGGCACGCATGCTATGTTCCTTCTTCACTACCTTATTGACCTGTGTTGCCTCTTTCAAGGAACTATCGACTTGAACACCAATGCCCCTCTGTTCATCAACATTCCCTCACACACTACCTTTTACTGCATATGTTCTACTGCTATTTGACTTCCCAAAATGCATTTACTTCACAATTCATCTCACACAGTATTACATTCCATCTGCTAATGCTCTGCCCAACTTCCCATCTGATCCATATCCTTCTGTAGCCTTAGACAACCTTCCTCACTGTCCACAACACAATCAATATTCATGTCATCCACAAATTTACTAATTTATATTGACAGCAGGTGAAGAAAGTGTATAATGTATCTAAATTTACTGATATCACAAAGCCAGATGAGAAACTACCTGTGTGAACTGCTCTGTGAGATGTAGGAAGTAAACATATTGGTACAAGCAATTCAGAAGGCAAATGAAATGTTGGCCTTCATTGCAAAAGGCGGAAACAAAATACTAAAGTTTTGCTAAAGTTTAGTGCGATTTGGGGCACTATTTGGGCCTCATTTGGAGCACTCTGTGGTCTGTGTATGGAGGAAATGTGTTAGAATCAATAGAATGCAGGTCAGCCACGAGGAGAGGATGAAGGAAATTGATCACTGCTTACTGCAGTACAGAAGACTGAGAAGTGCTCTCACTGAGACACACAAGACCTTGGAAGGGACTAACAGGGTAGATATCAAGCACTTTGGTGCTTTTCTTCTCTTTGGACATTTTAGTGCCATAGCCTTAATGAAGGAGTTGGCTATTTAGGACAGAGATGGAGAGAAACTATTGGAATTATTGGAAATATTTAACTGAGAAGTAACAAAGTGTATTGATGAAGGCAGTACAGTAGATGTGGTTTACATGGAGTTCATGTCTTTGACAAATCCAAAATGGGAGTCTGGTCCAAAAAGTTAGGGCCCATGGGATCCAGTGCAATTTGGAAAATTGGATCCAAAATTGTTTAGCAATAGGAGACAGAGGCTGATGGCAGTGGGTTTTGTGACTAGTTGCCTGTGACTAGTGGTGTTTCACAGGAATTGGTGCTGGGACCCTTACTGTTTGCAATATATGTGAATGATTTGGATGTGCATGTAGGAGGCATGATCTGTAAGTTCACAGAAGACTGTAAGATTGGTGAACTTATTGACAGTGTGGAGGGTAGCTTTAGACTACAGACTGATATTGATGTGTTGGTGAAATGGGCTGAGAAATGGCAGATGGAGTTTAATCCTGATCAGTGTGAGGTGATGCATTTTGGGAGTACAGATGAGGCTGGGACATACCCATGAATGGTAGGGACCTAGGAACAATTGAGAAACAGAGGGACCTTGGCGTAAAGTCCAAAGATCCTTGAAGGTGGCAGCACAGGTAGATGGTGTGGTGAAGAAGGCGTGTGTGATGCTGGCCTTCATTAGTCGGGGCACAGAACACAAGAGCAGGGAGGTTATACTCCAACTCTATGTTTTCATTGGTCAGACCTCAATCTCCATCAAATGCCGACAGCATTAAAGAAGTGACTGGATGAGCACTTGAATTGCCCAGGCATAAAAAAGCACCAGCCAAGTACTGGCAGATGGGATTAACACAGATGGGTACCCACTGGTTGGTGTGGATGTGGTTGGCAGAATGACCTGTTTCCGTGCTGTATTAACCTAGGACTCTATAGGTGTTCTGTCATTTGAGAACTGTCAATAGTGAAATTGATAGACCTTTGACCACTATCGAAATCAGGGAGTTTGGGGATAAAGCAAGAAAAAGGATGAGGCACAATATCAGCCATGACTTTGTGTCAAAGAGCAAGAAACAAGTTGCTGGAGGAACTTGGCAGGTCAGGCAGCATCTGTGAAGGCAGAGGGATAGTCAACATTTTGGGCTGAGACCCTGCATAAGGAGGGTGTAGAGGGGAGAAGGCCAGTATAATGAGGTGAGAGAGAGGGGTGAGGCAGGAGCTGGTAGGTGACAGGTGACAGGGGGATGATGGGCAGATGAAGCCAGGTGGGGGAGGGAGGCTGGGAGGTGATGAGTGGAGACAACAAAGGGCTGATAAGAAAGGGAGGTGATGACTGGAACCAGATAAGGGACAGATGTGGGGAGATGGGAACCATTGGAGGAGGGGATAAGGGACCCAATGAGTAGAGTGTGTAGATGATAGGCATATGGAACCGAGGGGGAGGAGAAAGAAACTGGTGTCTAGGGTGGGAGGGGGGCTTGAAAGAAATGAATGTGCGAGATGACCTGGTTAGGTCAGGAGGAGTGAGAAAGGAACAGAGGTGGAGCAGGTTACTTGTGAATGGAGAATTCAGTGTTCATGCTATTGGGTTGTAGACTACCTGGGTGTATGAAGTGATGTTCCTTTAGTTTGTGTTGGCCCTCACCCTGGCAGTGGAGAAGACGGAGGACAGACAGGTCAGTGTGGGAATGGGAAGGGGAATTGAAATAGCCTGCAACCAGGAACTCAAGATGGTAGTTGTGGACAGAGCATAGGTGCTTAGCAAAGCAGTCACCTAATTACGCCAACTCTCACCGATGTGGATAGGAAGCTGAATAGCCAATCTTACAGATGTTTCAAGACAGAAGCTGGGTATCCACAACGTGTGACTCACCTGCTGCCTTCCAAAGTCTTTCCACCATTCCACAAGTCACAATGGGAGGCAACAGTGGAAGCCCACCTGTCAGTTAGGGGAACAGTGATCACAACTCCATAAGTTTTAAGGTAGTGATGAATAAGGATAAGTACGGACCTTGTGGGAAAGTGTTAAATTGGAGCAGGGACTATATGCTTATGAGAGCATTGGGCAGGAACTAGGGAGAATTGATTGGGAACAGCTGTTTTTGGACAAGTCCACATCTGACATGTGGAGGGTGTTTAAAGACCAAGTGCAGAGCATACAGGCAGACATGTTCCAGTAAGAAGAAAGGACAAGGATGGCAAAGTAAGGAAACCTTGGATATCGAGAGAGATGGTGAATTTAGTCAAGATGAAAAAAGAAGCATATGTATGTAAGGTTTAGAAAGCTAAAATCAAACAGTGCGTTTGAGGATTATAAAGGAGCTATAAAAAGAACTAAAGAAAAGAATTAGGAAACCCAGGAGAGGCTATGAAAAGTCCTTGGCAAGTAGGATTAAAGAGAATCATGAAGAGAATACATACATCAGCAGCAAGAGGATAACAAGGGAGAGGATAGGATCACTCAAGGATAAAGAAGGAAATATGAACTTGGAGGCAAAGGATGTGGGTGAGGTCCTGAATGAGTACTTTGCATCAGTATTTACCAAGTGAAGGAAGTGGAGGATAGGGAGATCAGTGTGGAACATGCTAATATTTTGAGATAAAGGAGGTAGTGTTGGTTATCTTGAAGAATGTTAATGGTGCCTGATGGGATATACACCAGGTTATTGAGAGAGACAAGAGATGAGATTTCTGAGGACTTGACCAAGATCTTCATGTCCTCTCCAGCCATAGGCAAGGTCCCAGATATCTAATGAGCTAATGTTGTTCCATCATACAAGAAGGGAAATAGTGATAATCCTGGAAACTATAGACCAGTGAGTCTCATATCAGTGGCAGGGAAATGGAGGGTAGACTGTTGGTGAGGATTTTTAGGGATAGGATATATGAGCATTTGGAGAACCATGGCCTAGTTAGGAACAGTCAACATGACTTTGTGCAGGGCAAGTTTTGTCTTACTAACTTTGGTGGAGTTTTCGAGGAGGTGACAAAGGTGATTGATAAAGGTAGAGCTGTGGATGTTGTATTTGTGGATTTTAGTAAGGTGCTTGACAAGGTCACTCATGGTAGGCTGATCTAGAAGATTAAGATGCATGGGATCCACAGTGACTTTACCATCTGGATTCAGAATTGGTTTGCCCATAGAAGACAGAGGGTACTGGTTGATGGGACTTAGTCTGGCTGGAGATTCTTGACTAATGGTGTTCTGCAACAATCTGTACTGAGACCTCTGCCTTTTGCAATATACATAAATGACTGGGATGAAAACAGATAGGTTCACAGATGATACAAAGATTGGTGGCATTGTGGATAATGTAGAAGATCGCCAAAGGATACAGCGGGATACAGATCAGTTGCAGATATAGACAGAGAAATGGCAGATGGAGTTTAATCCGGCCAAGTGTGAGGTGTTGCACTTCGAAAGATCATACGTAAAGGGACAGTACACTGTTACTGGTAAGACCCTTAACAGTGTTGACATACAGAAGAATCTTGGGTTCCAAGTCCATAGCTCCCTGAAAGTGGCTGCACAAGTTGATAAGGGGATAAAAAGGTGAATGACATGCTTGCCTTTATTAGTTGAGGCACTGAGTTCAAGAGTCAGGAAGTTATGTTGCAGCTTTATAAAACTCTGGTTAGGCCACATCTGAAATATTACATTCAATTCTGGTCACCCCACTATAAGAAGATGTGGAGGCTTTGGAAAGGAAGTAGAAGAGTCTAACTGGGATGCTGCCTGGATTAGAGGGCATGTGTTATCAGGAGAGATTGGATAAACTTGGCTTGTTTTCTCTGGAGTGTTGGAAGTTGAGAGGAGGCAGATAGGAGTTTATAAAAGTTATGAGGAGCATAGTTAGGGTAGACAGCCTGAATCTTTCTCCCTGGGTTAAACTGTCTAGAAGTCAAGGGCATGCATTTAAGGTTAGAGGGGCAAAGTTCAAAGGAGATGTGTGAGGGAAGTTCTTTTACACGGTGATTTGCTGGGTGCCTGGAATGCCAGGGGTGGTAGTGGAGGCAGATGCAATAGAGGCATTTAAGAGGCTCTTAGGCACATAAATATGCAGAGAATGGAGGGATATGGACCATGTGTGGGCAGAAGGGGTTAGTTTAATTAGGTGTCATTAGCTTAATTAGTTCGGCACAACATTGTGGGCTGGAGACCCTGTCCCTGTGTTGTACTGTTCTGTGTTCTAGTGTACTGGGTAATATTTATCTTTCAGGCAGTACTTGATAAACCAGATTAACCAGCCATTTATTTGTTTTATTTATCTTTCAGGCAGTACTTGATAAACCAGATTACCCAGCCATTTATTTGTTTTTTTTGTTAAGTGTGCCAATTAACTGCTCCATTTGAGTCCACCAGCAGTCGCCATCACTCTTCGAGTCACTTATTGGCTCTTTATTGAAGTTGGGCAAAGTCATGGATTTTCAAATAGCCTTTGATAAACTAACACCGAGTAGACTGCAGAGTATTATATGTGATAAGGTCCTGGGGAGACATGCAACACGGAAACAGACTCTTCTGCCCACCAAGTCCACACCAGCCACCAGTCTTTTACACTAGTCTTTCATTAATTCCCCACTTCCCCAATTTTTAAAAATCTTTCACATTCTCATCAATTCCCCCCAGATTCCACCACTCACTTACACACTCGGGGCAATTTATAGCGGCAAATTTATACCTACTAACCCATACCTCTTTGGGATGTGGGAGAAAACTGGAGCACTCCAGGGTAAACCATTCACAATTTCTCCCCTCTTCACTATATATGTTGGATAGAATCTTGAAATTTGGCACTTTGTACCATATGGTTCTACTCTTCCACAAGAAAAGGTTTAGAACATTTAGTTCCTCCAGATGCCCCACACCTACTCACTCACACATGCTTACACTCTTCATACCATTCAGGCCAGGGATTTGATCTGGAGAAAGTTATCAAATTTGTCAAAATTATTTCTGCCCAGTATCTGGACCTGTGGTTGATTTTTGTTTTGTAGATGTGCCATGAAGGTTGTTGCTGGAAATCTGACCCTTTAATTGGTCTTGGACTTGAAATATTAACCCTGTTTCTCTCTCCTA
>JARFYF010000112.1:43473372-43484946 GCA_030265395.1 Rhina ancylostomus | reverse complement strand
TTCTTTTTCCCCTCCCCTGCCGTCACGACCTGCCTATTACCCACACCTTTCTCCCCTCTGGTTCCCTACCTTGATTCTTTGGTGTACTGTCCTCTCCTATCAGATTCCACCTTGTTCAGCCTGTTTTGTTCCATCTTGTTCATTCCCACTCTCTTCTTCTCCACCCCCCCCCCCACCTGGATTCACCTATCATCCACAAGCTCATGCTCGTCCCCCCTCCCCCCACCTTTTTATTCTGGCTTCTGCCCTCTTTCCAGTCCTGATGAAGGGTCTCACCTCAAAACATGGACTGTTCATTTCCCTCCATGGATGATGCTGGCTGACCTGCTGAGTTCCTCCAACATTTTGTGTTTGTTGCTCCAGATTTCCAGCATCTGCAGTCTCCCTTGTGTCAACAGGTCTTCCAGCATGTTTAACCATTGCTTAAAGAACAGCAGCATTAATTCAGTTTTAAGGTGACTCTCATAAATTCTTGAATCACAAAATACCTGCCTTCTCTTAACGAGGTAAAAGCTTTCTTTAATGCAGTCACTTGGAATATCAGGTCTCTTGGTGGGGCTTGTATCCATTGAACATCTTGACTAATGCTCGCTGCATTCTTCAGACAACATAATGCATATGTTCTCCCTCCAGTACAATGACTGGCCACAGAGTAATTGAATTCCACAATCCTCAGGTTCATTTTATTGGGTTAACCAACTCATCTCCATTATTTAAAAGATGACGTGTGTGAAGCCATAACAGAGTGAGACATTTTTCTGGATAAACTGCACTTTTAAGAACGTGTCAAGCATCAAAGATGCTGAAAAAAATACTAACACGAGCGTAACAATGAAATAATAAAGGTGACATTTATCCAACACTTAATCAAATGAGAAGGTATATTGGACTAAAGAAAATAAGTCATTGGACTTTCCAATCTGTATCTTCTGTCAAGATCATTTTCCCATCCCTACCTTTTCCATCTCACCTCTTCCTTCACAATATAGCCACAGGGATGCTGTGACACTTTCCCAGCACTTGTATATTAATGCATTGCCATTCTTCAGATTTGTTGTGTGCTTTTTCATTGAGATTCTTTGACAATTTATACCCAAACAATCTGTGGTTTAATTTGACACAAATATTTGCAGCTGCATTGCTTAAGCATCCTGAGGCTGTAAAAGTCGACCCGAGATCTGTAATAAATCAGACAACTGCAGAACCAAAGAACTTATGATTAATGCTTTGTTATCTTTAATGGTAGTAGGAGTGAGGGATACAGAGAAAGTGTAAACAGTGTAACCCGAGCTCTGTATGGATCCTCACTCAAAGAAGTCTAGATACTGCGGATATTTATACTCATTTTCGTGGGAAAGCTGCCCTTACCAAGGCAGTTGTTGACATCACAACAAGATATGTCTAACAAAATTACTTTCTGTCCCACTCAAACCTGGTCTCAGATCCAGACAAAAACATTATCGACCCATAGCTGAGGTAATTCTTGACCCTGGGAAGAAGCTGACAATGGGAAGCATACCATTAACCCCTACATTGCCAGTCATTAACCCTTGCATTCTCAGCTATCTTTTACAAGGTGTAAAGCTAATAATTCTAAAGATTTGTTTTAACTTGGTGCCTATGCCTCATTAGAAACCAAGTTATGTTTAAAAGTGCAGTTATGATAGTGCTTCATTTAGGAAGCCATTGTTCGACCCTGAGGAAGAAACCCTGTCCATATCAAGTTTGGATTTAAAATAAATCATTGCTGTTTTATGCCTTAAATGGGTCTCCTTGTTTAATGATTTTGTATGGTGCCTTCAGATATCATGTGAACAATCCCAAACATGGTGTGGACTCTTGAAACCTCTGCAAAACTTGACCCAACTGCATGACTTAAGGCAACCTGCATTTGATAATAAAGGATCCTGTGAAATAGTTTATTTCATAATTGTTCAAGACTTTTATCTATTTATGTTTGATAATTGGAACATTGCATTTGGGGAAAATAGTAATGGTTGATTTAAAGATGGTCTCTGACATCTTTTGGGGAAATGTCTCAGCACTGTTGTGTATCTGACCTTCAACTCCTTCAGATGATGTTTCTCTTGTTGCTGTCCCCTCTGGGCTAAAGATTATTATTTTATGTTATCCCACCATACAAGAAAACTGGGGGAAAAAGATGTAAATTTACAAAATTGAACTTGTGATAGGCTCTATGGTAGAAATTTAAAATGGTCTCCCAGAGTCAGACCGAGAGTATTAACCAAACCTGCAACATTAATTAGTGTTTTAAACTTCAGATTGATGTCACTAACTGCTCATCTCCCTGAACTTGTGTGTCGTATTTGCAAAGTTATTTATCTTTATCCTGCATGGTCCTTGCAGATTGAATGCTCAAATTGTTTACATTTCCAGTTGATGTTGAACCTGTTGGGCTAGTTTAATAGTATGACTTCATTAGTCATTCTAATTCATGCTTCATCAAGCTGAACTGAAATACGTTCACAGAAGAAATCTTTCCAAAGGAGCATATGGGATACCTGTAGCATTTTAAAGATAACAAGAGGATGGTGTACTCTTACTACTGTAAGATGATCACTCTTAATTTTCCATAAAGGTAGATTTGCAAAAATCCACCTTGAATGAAGCATATATATAATGGGGCAACACTAGGGATAGGATGAGTCACAGACTTAGTTCCATGACACCATGGATACTGTGGTATGTGCTAGGTGAAAGAGGAGAGAAAGCTTGCACTAAAGAAGGATGGGTCAGATTGTTCGAAAATAGTAATGGCGTTATTTATCTCCAGATTCTTTTTATTTCTGTGACTTCTCTTCAGATCTGCCTTGAAAGCTAATATAGTTGTGCCATTCATATTTGGGGATATGTTAGAATATAAGAGAAAAGAGTGTGGGGGTAGATTAATCTGCTCCTTGAGTTTCCTTCACCTTCTTGAACCCAATCTTGGTGGCAACAAAACTTACCTGCTCTCCCCATACTCCTCGATTCATTTGTGGTTTAAATATCTGTCTATCTCTACCTTCAGTATGGTCAATGACTCCATATCAACAGCTCTCTCAGATTGAGAATTCCAAATAGTCACAACCCTCCAAAGAAATCCTTCCTCGCCTTTATGCTCTGTGGATGATCCCTTATTCACAAATTATGCCACCTAATTCTAATTACCATCCTAGAGGCGACATCCTCTCAGCATCCACACTGTCAATGCCCTTCTGAATTAGAATTTCAGTAAGATCACTCATTCTTAACTCCATTAGGCATAGGCCTAATCTGCTCAATGCTTTCATCACAAGAATCATCCTAGTAAATCATCACTGCACTGAATCCAATGCAATTTTATCTTTCTTTAAATACAGGGACCAGATCTGTACACAATACTCCAGGTGTGTTCTCATCAGCACCATGCAGAGTTGCATCAACATATCCCGTGTTTATACTCCACACCCTTTCAATAAAGGCTAACGTGCCATTAGCATTCCTAATTACTTGCTGTACTTGCATGCTAACACAGTTAATTCCATTATTTAAGACAACCTGTGCAGGCATACCAGAGTGAGACATTTTTCTGGATAAACTGCTCTTTTAAGAACCTGTCAAGCATCTAAGATGCTGAAAAATAGTGTCAACACAAGCATAGCAATGAAATAATAAAGGTGACATTTATCCAGCACCAGTCAAATCAGAAGATGCATTGAACCAAAGAAGAAAGGTCTTGGGCAGTATATTTAATCTGTTTCTTCTACCAAGATAATTTTCTCATCTCTACCTTTTCCATCCCACCCCTTACTCCTCAAAATAGCCACAGGAGTGCAGCTGCACTTTCTTAGCAATTATGTCGCCAGAGGAGCTTGGTTTATTTTCTGATCCTTGTTTTTGGGCAGTGGTTATTTGTATATAAATGCATTGCCACTGTTGTGTTTTTTTTAAGACTTTACGGCTCTGCTGAGTGCCTCATGCAGTGGGATCTCTAGCATTTTTCATTTTTCCTTCCAAAGTGAATAATTTACATTTTCCCACGTTATACTCCATCTGCCAACTTGCCCACTCATTAACCCTATCCAAATCTTTTTGCAGGCTCTTTATATTCTCCTCAACTTTGCTAACCCCCTCCACCCCTTTGTATCAACAACAAACTTGGTTACAGTACATTCAGTCCCTTCTTCCAAGTGAGTAATATTGATTCTAAATAGTTTCTCAAGTACTGATTCGTGTGGGACTCCTTTGTTTACTCATTGAGAATCAGAAGAGTCAAACACCAAGGACACAGGTTACTAGATTCTGAAAGGACAATGAGTGTAAGGACACTTTATCTTATTCGAAACAAGGTCAGTGAACTTGTGGTGCAAATCAGTACCAAGGAGTATGATTTAGTGATCATTACAGAAACATGGTTGCAGGGTGGAGGTGCATGGAGTGGCTGCCGGAAATGGTGGTGGAGGTGGATACAATAGGGTCTTTCAAGAGACTGATGGATAGGTACATGGAGCTTACTTAGCTATGGGTGAGCCTAGTAATTTCCAGGGTAGGGACATGTTTGGCACAGCTTTGTGGGTGGGAGGGCCTGAATTGTGCCGTAGTTTTTCTATGTTCTATGAATGGGAATTAAATATGCAAGGGTATTAGGTAATACGAAAGAATTGGCAGGAAGTTAAGGGAGATGGAGTAGCGTGTTTAATTAAGAATGAGATCAGGGCGATAGTGAGAGATGATATAAGATCTAAGGAGCAGAATGTTGAGTCCATCTGAGTAGAGATTAGGAATAGAAAACGGAAAAAAATCACTGGTGGGAGTTGTCTATAGGCCATCATTACATTGGCACAGGCAATAAACCAAGAAATATTTGATGCACGTAAGAATGGAATGACAGTAGTCATGGGGGACTTTAAATTCCACATAGATTGGATGAATCAAGTTGGTTGAGGCAGTCTTGAGGGGGGCTTCATTGAATGCATCCGTGATAGCTTTTTTAAACAGCAAGGGAAAATGCTATCTTGGTGCAATGAGATGGGTAAAATTAACAATTGTAGTTAGGGATCCTCTTGGAAAGAGTGATCATAGTGTGAATGAATTAGGACGGAGATGAGGAGAAACTGCTTTTCCCAGAGAGTAGTGAATTTGTGGAATTCTCTGCCCAGGGAAGCAGCAGAGGCTACCTCATTAAATATATCTAAGAAACAGATAAATTTTTGCATAGTAGGGGAATTAAGGGTTATGGGGAAAAGGCAGATAGTTGGATCTAAGTCCATGGCCAGATCAGCCATGATCTTATTGAACAGCAGAGCAGGCTTGATGGGCCAGATGGCCAACTCCTATTTCTTATGTTCTTATGAAAATGATCCATTAATACCAACTGTTTTCTGTTAGTTAGCCAGTCTCCTTTACATGATGTTATATTATCTCCAAACCCTTGTAGCAAGGTTGTCAAGAACAGTTTATAAATGATCTCCTCAATAATGGATTCCAACTTTCCCAACGGTAGATTTAACCAACTAATGTATAATTTCCTGCTTTCGCTCTCTCTCCTTCCTTGAATAGTGGTGATGGTGCATTGATAAGATCCAGAGGCTTGACTGTTGTCTAGAGACCTGAGTTCAAATTTCACCATGGCAGCTGTGGAATTTGCTTTCGGTTCATAATCTCTGTTTTTTCAGAAAAACTAGTCTCAAACATCCCCACTTCTGACCATATAATGAACGGAAAGTCATTCATGAGGCAGCTGTAGATGTTTGGGCTTAGGACATCACTCTGAGGAACTTGTGCAGTGATGTCCTGGGGCTGGGATGATTGACCTCCATAAACCACAATTATCCCCTTTTGTGCGGGGCATGATTCGACTTCGGTAGAGTTTTCCGTTTACTGGCCATTGACTTCAATTTTACCAGGACTCCTTGAAATCTAGTTTGGTCAAGTGTTACCTTGATGTCAAGCGCAGTCACTCTCACCTCACTTTTGGAATTCAGCTCTTTGGCCCATATGATGAGGTCTGGAGTGGTTGTGGTGAAACCCAAGCCTGGGTATCAGTGAACAGATTATAGGTGAGTAAGTGTTGTTTGATAGCACTGTTGATGACAGCTTCCATCACTAGTAATGATGGAGAATTGATTTGACTGGGTAGTAATTAAGTTGCATTTGTCCTGCTTTTAGTGAATAAGACATGCCTGGACAATTCCCACATTGTTGGGCAGATGCCAGTGTTGTAAATGTACTGGAACAGCTTGGCTAGAAGTACATCTAGTTCTGGAGTTCACTTCAGTGCCACCACTGTGATGTTGTCTGGTCCCAGAGCCTTTGCTGCATTTGGTACTTCAACCCATGACTGGAAGTACTTCGTGCAATTATATTTCTTAGATTATACAAAATTAATAAATGACTTTTGAAGCTAATATCTGTTACAGCATAATGCCATTTTGATTGAGATGTGGAATATTTTTTAAAGGGAAGAGTATGAGGCCCACATTGGCCTTATCATTTAGCTCAGAACCCACAAAGCTGAAGTGAAAGCAAGTCATTCACAATCCCAAGGGACTGCATCGTATAAAGAAAGCTATTCTGGTAACTGATCCTTGAAAAATGGAAATTAGAGAAAACATCCTGTGGCAATTTCATCTTCAATGTACCTTCAATGAGAGGCATCACAGTTTGATGTTTGGAAGACTATGGAATGTGATATTGGAACAAAAAACTGTACCTGCTGGCTTGGAAGTCTGAAATAAAAACAGAAAATGCTGGTTGTTGGTGGGTTAGTCCAAATACTTGCAGTATATGTGGAACAATTCTAATTAATAATCTGGGTCAGGTGCAGAAGATGCTTTTTAAAATGCCTGACATCTGTAGGATTAAACAGATTGATTTCCAGGTCAAATGGCTTGTTCAAAATTGCTGTGAACTTGTACTGACCAAGTTTGTTCAAAAATCATTTATAATATCTTATTAAATTGTGACCATTACACATTGCATCTTCTTGACTGGAGCTGCTGATGTACAAGGATTTGGCTGTCAAATTCTGTGCTATTATTTCCATCAAGACTTCAAATCATCAAAGCTGAAAATACTTTGCATGCTTTCCATTTGATTTGACTTTTTCGGGGATAGAGTTTAATTGGAAACTTAAGAAACATGAGCAGTGTTGGCTACATGGCCAGTGAAGACTGCTCTGCCATTTCATACAATTGTGGCTGCTCTGATCTTTAGACTCAACTAAGGATTTAAGTGGCAACCCCTTATCTTGAAATTATGCCCTCAAGTTCTGGACTTGCTGTACCAGGGGAAAGATATTCACTAAATTCCCATGTCAAGCCCCTGCAAGTTGTTTGTTTCTTAAATTTGTTTGTTTGTTAAATTGCTTCTCGTTCTTTTAAACTCCATATTGTATGGATCCATTCTGTAACATTCTTCCTGCCTCAATATCTTCATTATTCAATTGTGTGCCAAGTTGGTAGAATTCCTGAAGAATGGCTGAGCTGGGGACAATAGATACGCTCATGTTTCTTAATAAGTCAACTGTTCATCCCAGGAAACCGTGATCTTGTCTCTGATGTAAGTGTATCCTGCCTTAAATAAGGAGATTAAAACTGAAAGCTGTACTATGTGTGGTATCACTTAAGCCCTGAACAATTTAGCAAGGTTTCTTCACTCTTGTATTCCATTCCAGATAGTTCTCTGGTTCTTGCATTTAAAGTAGGATTATACTTCATACTTGGAAAAAGTTGAAATAACTAGAATGAGTAATGGATATTTAAGCCAATTAGCTAAAAACTGGAGTTATGAATAGGGAGATTTATCTATACCAATGCAACTTGTCACTGATGGCGAGCTCAGCCTATCTAATTTATATCTGTGGTCGCTGTATTAATGTGGCAAGGAAGTTGAGCAGAGCATTTCCTGTGAACTATTTTTCATGTCTCATGGTCCCTGTTTAACCAATGATGGCCACTGAGGAATTATTAAAATACTGTTTGAAGTCAGATGTTGGGTGTGGACTCAACAACCATAGGATTTCCTTCTGTAACCTTCTTCCTGCCTCAGTAACTTCATTATTCGTGTGTGTGTTAAGTTGGTAGAATTCCCAAAGAATGGCTGAGTTGGAGACGATAGATCCTCTCTCATGTTTTTGAACACTGTCAGGGTGACCTGTAGAATCATTTTAAATAACTGAACAGGTCTCTATGACGGGAACAAAAATGAGTGAAATGAGCCATGTACCATTATTTACATGAATCTCCATCCCAATGTGTATGAGAATAAAGTATGCCATTGAAGCAGTGTGTAAGACATTTGCATTCACGCTTAAATTTTATCCCTGTTAACTATAGAATTGGTTATTATTATTATTGTCACATGTACCGAGGTGTAGTGCAAAACTTGTCTTGCATACCATTCATTACACAGTGCATTGAGGTAGTACAAGGTAAAAAAAAACTAACAGAACGCAGAATAAAATGTAATTATAATATAAGTAATGAGTTCATCTGCAGAGAGCAGCTTGCAACAAGTTGCCACACTCTGGCGCCATTTTGGAGTACCATACTACAAGGCTTGGTAAAGTTGATGTTCAGCTGTGGGCTTACTCCAGTCCTAGTTAGATGTCATTAAGAATCTGGATAACTGAATTTGTATTCACCTCTTCTTAACCACCACTTCCTGTCACATCCATGCTAATTTCCAACAGAGAATGAAGCTGGCTTTGTCAATGTCACTGCCACTTCCCTTTTCTAATCTACCTTGTTAAATTTTCTGTCAGGCTTCCCTCTGCCATCTTTCTCATGTTTCTCTTCAATTCTATAAACTGGAATTTTTCCAGGGAGACATACCTCAGATCACACGTTTCACTTGTCATGTCTGCAAGTCCTACTGTGTGGTATGCATGCACCAATTGGAGCTTGTGACCTGAAAGGCCTGAGGATTTGCACATGCAGACCCAAATTTGATTTTATATCTTTATTAGTCACATGTACATCGAAACACATGGTGAAATATATCTTTTGCATAGAGTGTTCTGGGGGTAGCCCACAAGTGTCGCCATGCTTCCGGCGCCAACATGGTATGCACACATCTTCCAAACCTGTACGTCTTTGGAACATGGAAGTAAACCAGAGCACCCGGAGGAAACCCACGCAGTCACGGGGAGAACATACAAACTCCTTACAGACAGTGGCTGGAATTGAACCTGGGTCGCTGGTGCTGTAATAGTGCTTTGCTCACTGCTACACTACCGGGCACACAACTCTGAAATTTTCCTCAATATTTCTGGGAACCCCTCAAGAGTGTCCATAAATTACCGGAGATTCTGGATCATACTAGAATATATCTATCACTCATTACCTCTCTAAACCTGTCCCGAACAATATTGTTGGTAAGGTGGGCAGAGCAGTGACAAGTGGAATTCATCATGATGTGTCATGACAACATTAGGCGTTCCCCAAGGACTTGCTCTTGGCCCCCTCCATTTTCTCATTAACGGACTGACCCATGGCCTTGTTAGTCTCCAGTTGTGCATTGATGACTTCCAACTGCAGCTTCTTATCCCTCTGCTATCTCAGAATTATCATGCTTGTTGTGTGACATTCAGTACTGAATGAGAGAAAATTTACTCCAGATAGTTTGTATTGTAAAATATTTTGTGGTGTTGAGCATTTAATTGATTTAAATGATTAGGGCTAATTCATGAAGGGTGTTGATGAAAGTGTGTTAGAGATGCACATAAGTAGACTTTAAGAGGAAGAGTTTGCTCAGTGAGCATGAACAACAAGAGCTTGATAGGTTGTAGAACACTTACTGGGCTCTCTACTCTTCCTGCAAGTTCAAATATGATTTTAATCATTGGTGTTTTGTATTTCAGAGCTGAGAAGACAGAGGTGCTTAGCGATGACCTGCTGCAGGTAAAGGCTCTCCTATTGATTTTATTGGGAGCAAGGGCTCTTATTGCTCTTTTTGTGAATAATGTGTAAATTTCCCTGTATTGAAGGAAAGACCCAGCATCCTGCTCAAGGACATTCGTTCAATAAGTTTCTTTTGTATATAAAAAATTTATATTGTAATGAAGGTCATGATATTTTAAGAATGGGCATGACAGAGATTAACCTTTTGTCATGGACTGAGATCTGGATTGCCAAATTAAAACAAGTTCTGGGTGCAGTACATGCGATTTTTTTTTTCAGTTCAGTGACTGAAAATATTCTTTCTGCCAACAGCAGCCAAATGTAATGGGATGAGTTGTATCATTTTCCAGGTCTTGTCTTCAATTTAGATTGATCATTCTGACTAACTGAGTGAGGGCAATTAAGAGGCATTAAATGGTGATGGGATGGTTCACTGGTAGCAATCTGTGAGGCTGTCCATTGCTAGCCAGATTTATTGAACCTAAGCTCTGCCTTGGCTCCACTTGAAAGGTACAGAAAATTTGCATCCCAGCTGGAAAGCTGCTCTCTGTGTATGTAATGCATCACTTGAAGGTCTTGGAATTTAGAGGGTAAAACAAACACTAAATACAGGAAGGTTGCTACAGTTTGCTTGGCATCTGTGCACCAGTGATGACATGGTTCCTGCACACCTCAAGCAAAACACTTCTTGGAAATGATAGCTCCATCCTCTGAAAAGTTAACAACTCCAAAATGATTCTACAGTATATGAAAGCAAATAGTTATTCCGAGATCTTTGTCTTAATGAAAATTCATGACTGGTATTCATTTAATTTTGCATTAAATTTGCGAAAGTACATCAATCTTGAAAAGAAATTTGAATATTAAAAGTAAAAGATTTATTTGCTGATCTGGGGCATGTTCCCAGAAAATCGGTCATCTTGTATAGAGTGTAGCTGTATGCGGCGTGTTTCCGAAAGGAAAACTTGGAGACATGGAGGCTGGATCGAAGCACACTTTACTGAATGAAACAAAAAGCACGTGCGCAAAAATACCCGAGGGCCCTTTTGGCGGACGTGATGTCAAGTCCCTGCTGGAAGGCCTGCCCCCGATTGCGCTGCGCCCCTGCACATCCATCCGTGGCCGCAGATGGCGGTTCGACATGCATGAGTACGGGTCGCTACAAGAGGCATTTTCCAGTATCTTGGATTTCTAATAAAGAAGGTGCTGTATTTTTTTAACTAAAAGAGATGGCTGTTATTGAAAACTCTTCTCTACTTTGTAAATGAATTATTTTTCTTTAATACCCAGAGTTTACATCTTTAATAAAATTGAAACTCTCGATATTCCTACTAGAGAATTCCAAAAAACTTTCCAAAATACAGAATGTAGCAAAGCTGCAAATCAGTTCGTGAACCATGTAGCAAGGTTAAAATATAACTATCCTCTCACAAACATTATGAGGGGAGAGTGATGTGGTTTCTTTCCCCATTGCAACTTTCCGCCAGATCTGTGCTGCAGTTGGCCTGTCAAATGGGGGCGGCATGGTAGCATAGTGGTTAGCACAATGCTATTACAGCGCCAGAGACCCGGGTTCGATTCCCGCCGCTGCCTGTAAGGAGTTTATATGTTCTCCTGTGTCTATGTGGGTTTCCTCCGGGTGCTCCAGTTTCCTCCCACTTTCCGAAGACGTACGGGTAGGTTAATTTGG
>JARFYF010000112.1:43132486-43145780 GCA_030265395.1 Rhina ancylostomus | reverse complement strand
GCTTTGAATTCAATTTCAGCCTTCATCAGCAGATTTCAGTATTAATTCCAAAGGCAGACAGAGGATTCCGACTAAATTTTATTGCCAGCTTTAATTACTAAGACATGTACAATACAAAGTGAAAAATAAGACTCGTTCTGCACATCAATAAGCGTGAACCCAGTCTCCAGCAGCAACAGTTTTATTACTTATTTACTCTGCAGCCACAGACCTAATGGCCAGCAGGGTTCCAGGGAATCACTGAGTGGTTAGCTCAGTTCTAATCAACACATGGCTGCCCAAGGGACGGTTCATCACCTTCACCCTTCTGCCACTTTAACCAGGTTTCACACTCCCTGGTCAGACTGTACCTAGATTTCAGGTGGGGTAATTTACTTGCCATCCAGTGATGCACTATGTGATGCAACATTTAAGATATTGAACATTATTTGTCACTGCAGAAGGAATGAAGCAAGAGCTTGAATATAATGCTGGCTTTGTTAACTTGCCATAATTCTGTCAAACGTCCCTCAGCACAAGTGAGATGTGGGAGCTAAAACGAAACAAATGGTGCTCAGAGCCATTGGGCTCAGGGGTCACCCTTGACTGGAACAGTGTAGGATTTGACTCCTCACGCCCACTTTGCTTGTGCTTCATGGATCTACTCATTATGGTTCATCAATGTGTGTCTGGAAACAAATGCCTCCGTATAGAGAGGTTACAGAATAAATGCACTGCATGGTGCACTGCTGCAGGTCGCAGCTTCAAGCTCCGAACTGTACCAATTTAGTGACCCTTGGTAGGAAGATTAAGCAGATACACAGTCTGGTCCATAGCACATGGTGGAGAGTGAAAGCATGTGGGCATCAGGCATCAATAGGCTCACTTTATAGGCCAACACCTGAAGGATGGTTGCTGGGGTGAGGTACCGAGTTGGTGCCTGTGGAACAGTCTCCTTTGAAGTAACTAGCATCCTCAGGAGAAGAAGACAATGTCAAAATTGAGGTTTGTTAAATTTAATTAAGATGTATTTTCACTGAATGTTTTAAGTATAAGGATCCTAATGGCCCATATTGTGACCCTACCTTGGAGTCCTCGCAATACTCTAACAGGTGATCATGGTTAACAGACCAGGCTCCATCCAGGTGGAGTTCTGCTTTAATGTGACCAGAGTGTACAATGGCAAGGCAGACTGTTCTTGACAGCACCTGGCACCCACCAGCTTGGGACATTTCTTTTCTGTGGGTTGATACTGTGGGATGCAGTTTTGGGGCAGAGCTCAAACCCAGTGCAAATCAGATGGGTTTTGATCTCCATGCATGTTTCATGACAGATCTAGATAACAAATCACTCACTGAAAAGACAGGATGGAGTTTACACAAACAGTGGGTTTGGTTGAAACAAACTGTTGGTCCAATAAAAGATTGTGTGCCACCATCTGAGGGAAGGTGGCCAAAGAGCCTCATGTGTGCCGAGTGTCAACAGGACTGGATACATATCCACTTAGCACATTGACCCAAATGAGGCTCTTTGTGCTGGACAAATGAGAGCTCCAGTGTATTAGGATTAAATAAATAAGAATGGCATTTTACACTTTATAAAGAATACATTGGTTGAATAAATAGTACATTCAGTCACAAAGCTCATTGGGAACAACTCACCATTTTAAATGAAGTTTTATCTTCCTATCTCTCCTGGAACCTTGCTAGACACATAGCAAATCCCACACAGAACACCTGAACTACAGAGCTCCCTGTAATATTTTCACAAAGAAAGTATAGATTACTGAGTAACTACAGTAAATACAATTGGGGCAAACACCTGCAAAGAGCAAAATTTCGGGTGCCCCCTCAGAACTGATCCTTCCCAATTCATTCATTGTTGTTTCAGGTACAAAGTTGCATGTGGATATCATCATGTCCAAATAAGAGAAAGAATCAGAATGTAAGGGGTTGTGGAATCAAGACTTTCCATGGAATGAGCATCCAACAAAGTTTAATAATCTGAATAACTAGTAAAATCTACTAGTAATAATAATAATGTTTTGAAATAACAGTGAGTATTGACAATGGTACTGCAACATATATATTCATGCAGATTTTCAAAGGCCCTTCATAGAAGTACTCCTTAATAAATGTCAGAAAATGCAGTCATGGTACAATCATTGCGAGCTGGCATAAAGCAGAGATTGGGAGTAAAGGGTAGCTATCTGGCATGGGAGAAGGTGAGTAGTGGTGCTCCAAAAGTATCAGTTTGGGACCTCAACTATTCACAACTGATATTAATGCTTTACACCTTAGTATCAGGAAAACAATTTCTATATTTACATGCAATACAAACTGGAGGGCCAGTCATTATCCAGGAGGACTGCCACAAATTACTGGAGGATATTAATACACTCGCAGAAGGAGCAGATAATTGGCAAATGAAGTTCAACACAGATAAATGGAAAGTAGTGCATTTTGGTAGGAAGAAGAGAAGCCCCTTGGAAGTTGATAGTCCATCTGGGGTTAAAGCACAAAGGGATCTCAGAGTACAAATACACCAGTCACTAGAGGTCATGCCACAGATTAGCAAGGCCATAAGTAAAGAAAACTGATGTATACCTTGTATAGTTTAACTTACCATATGATAATGGAGAGGCTCTGGAGAGTGTGCAGAAGGATTTACAAGAAACGATACCAAAAACCCTAGGGTATATGTATGAATAAAGGATGAACAGATTGGATCTCTTAAAAAAAAACTTGTCAGGGATAACCCAATGGAGTTCTTTACAATGATGAACCTCTTGACAAAAGAGAATGTTTGCACTTGTGAGGAAGAGCAGAACTAGAGGCCATTATATTGACTTTTGCCCAAGAAATTCAGAAGAACTTCTTTACCCATGGTGAGAATGTGAAACTCACTCCCACAGGGACTTGTTAAAGTAAATAGTGTAGATACATTGAAGGGGAGGCTGGACAGGCTGCGTGGGAGAAGGGAATACAGGGTTAAGCTGTTGGGGTAGATGAGGTAAGACAGGAGGCATGAGTGGACCATCAATGCTAGCAAGGATTGATTGGACCAAATGGCCTGTTACTGTGCTGTATATCCTAGGTAATTCCTTACACAGTAGGAAACACAGCAATGATGATAACTAAAAATACAATATTTGGGGATGAATTCTGAGAGTGCTTGGTGCTAGGAATGTCCATGTTGCCTCACATATGTCAGGAACAACAGACCACAGACTATAAACTCTAGGCATTAGTAACTGATAGGCTCCCCAATCTCTCAGGGTCTCCAGTTTTGGTTCCTTTAAGCTGGAGAGTCATTCTGCTAGTTTCAGAATCACACACCAATTTCCCATCATTCAGTTGCGGAAGCATGGACAATGAATGTCAATGGGTTGTTTGATCACAGGGAGCTTCACCTTCTCACACAATATCTGAGCAGGCTGGTGATTGAGAAGAGGAACTACAACTGAATATTTTCATCCCCAGCCCTGGGGCTGTATGTGTAATCTCCCAAATGCTATGAACATCTCACCAACTAATTCAATGCAGGAAAGAGGGCAAATCTTAAGTCACCTGGCCTGGTTGGCACTGTCACACATGGAGAAGGGCACTTAGCCATATGCCCAATATTAAACTACAGACATTTCAGTGTTAAAAGCAGGTGTCATTGGTCAACCATGCAACTACTAGGATGATGATGTGAAAAAGATGAGCCTTGGCTTCTCACACCTGCCAAATGCTGGGTTCCTATCTCTACACACCCAGGCCTGAGTACTCTCCCTAACCCTCCTGTCTAGATGGACTCACTGATCTTTGCCCACCTGCTCCAAATTCAACCATGCCCATAATTGCTGCAATTTTTACTGGGACCTGTCCATCCAAAGATTCACCAAAACTCTGATGTCAGATGCTCTAGTGTTAACTCTGTGGCTTCCGATTCATTGATTTAGGATGGGGGTGTGAGAGTTACTATCAACCAAAGCAGTGAGGCACTGAGGGAATTTCTCATTTTGGGGGCACTGGAAGAATGAAGTGAGCAGAAAATAAAGACAGCAGGGAAGGAAAAGGCAGTATTGCATTGCTTCTTGGCAGTGGGATCAGGTTTATCTAAGGAAAGGTAACTGCTAATGAACCTCTCGTTGAGGAAATGGCTTTGACTTTAAGTTTAGCAGTTGATTTTAGGATCTGCTTTTACTTAAGTGCCAAACATATCCCTAATATATAAATTGGGGGCAGCCATGTGACAGGCATTAGATGTGTATAGAATCCATCAAGCTCTGATGGTATGCTGTTGCCTGATTGATGTTGGTGATGCTGTTTCCAATTGGACACTCCTTTATCGAGCGCTGCTGTTACACAGAAAGATTCCATTGCTGGGCCTGTCCATCATCTTACTCCATCAAACAATATAGCATCTTTTGGAAAAACTGTGCTGGAAATGGAGAAGCATTGTTCAGGTCACCAGGCAAGTGGGGAAACCACCTTCAGGTTCTGCAGGTTCACAGAGGCCTGTGTTTCATTGTACGCCCTCTGTAATGGACAAAATATCAGAAAGGTTATTCAAGAATCATGTCTCCATCCCCATCACATAGATCTTTCTATTTCATTTGATTTGTAACAGAAATAACTGCTCAACACATTTCCTGTGTTTTCTAGAGTGAGCTGCTGCAATCGCTGTATGTCACAGCTGTATGAATTGATGGGTTTAAGTTTTATTAAGTATTGCTGTGGATAAGCAAATTGCAATGTTTAGCACCTGCACGGTAAACTATACTTGGTGTTATCTTCAGCCAGTCTCAAACCTTTGGGTATGCCCATTCTACAGGGTAATCTGTAAACAAGATCCAACAAAGGGACTTAATCCAATTCTCCATTTCATTAACCAAGAATTAACTAATCAGGTTCAACTCTTGCCTTGGGGGTTCCTGATAAATTTCAACAGTAGCCACTGGTAATTACTAGCTTAATGAGGGAAGAGATGAGGAGAAACCTTTTCATCCAGAGTTTGGTGGGAATCTGTATCTCACTGCCTTGAAAGGGTGGGAGAGGCAAAACCCCTAAACACTGAGGGAATCAGAGGGGAACGTGAATACTGATATTCAGTCACACAGTCACAGCCTTACTGAACAGAGGAGCAGGCTGGAGGTGCTGTAGGGTCAATTCCACCTTCTATTCCTATGCTCATAATAAGGAAGAATTAACACTGCCAACCTAATATAACTGAAAATGGAGATGCAGAAAAAAGTGTAGATTCAAAGGAGCTGCAGGATGCCATCTGATAATCTCACCAGTGGCCCTGCTAGGAATCAGCATCAATAAGCCTGCTGCAAAAAGGAAATGCAAAGATGTGGAATAGGATTAAATAATCTATTTTGGTTTGCATGCTGCTGGGTTGAGAAGAGACGTGAGCAAAATTCTTCATGTGGGAGTCCAAAGGCAAGTGAACAAATGCACAACCACTGGCCGAGGGGCACTGAGGCCAATGTGCAACCCTACTGGATGATAAAGAAAGTGGCCCAAGGAATAGCAGATGGAACTTAACTTGGACAAGTTCCAAGCATTGCATTTTGAGAAGTTAAACCAGGGCAGCACTTGCACAGTAAGTAGCAGGCCATGGAGAATGTTGTAGAACTGAGAGACCAAGGGATACAAGTATATAGTTCCTTGAAAGAGACAGACAAGGTGGTGGTGGAGAAGGTGCTTAGCATGCTTGCCTTCATTGGTCAGAGCAATGAGTACAAGAGTTGGGACATTGTGTTATGGTTGTATAAGATGTTGGCGAGACCTCATCTGGAGTATTGCATGCAGTTCTGGTTGCCTAACTATAGGAAGGATATCATTAAGCTGGATAGGGTGCAGAAAAAGATTCACAAGGATGTTAAAAACACTGGAGAGCTTGAATTACAAGGAGAGACTGGATAGACTTTGGCTTTTTTCCCTGGAGAGAAGGAGGCTGATGGGTTACATTATAGAGGTATAGAAGCTTATAGATCTTGTCGAATCATGAGGGGCAAAGATAAGGTGATTGATCACAGTCCTTTTCCCTGGGTAGGGAATCTAAAACTAGAGGGCATAGGCTCAAGATGAGAGGGGAAAGATTTAAAGAGGACCTGAGGGTCAATTTTTTCCACAGAGGGTGGTGGGTATATGGAATGAGCTACCAGATGAAATGACAGAAGCAGTTATAATTACAATGTTTAAAGAATGTTTAGACAGGTACGTAGATAGGAAAGGCTTAGAGGGATATGGGGCAATCATAGGCAAATGGGACTAGCTCAGTTAGATATCTTAGTTGACATGAATGAGTTGGTCCGAAGGACCTGTTTCCATGCTGTATAACTCTATGACTCTAAAAAGAGGGGCACTAGTGTGAACAGATTCCTCTATTACCAGAGTGTCCATAGTCATCAACCACACCGCACAAAACAATCTGCGTGGTCACCCTCTCCCTGATTCACTGGTGATGATCTCATTACATCCCTTTTCAGCCTCTTTGACTCACTATCTAATCTATTTATCTTGAGCAAATGATCATCTTTACTGCCTTTCCCATTGCTTTCACGTTCTTTTGATCCTGTTATCTTATTATGAATTATATTCTCCTTGGAGTTCAACAGCTAACTTTGAGAAATATTCCATTTACACATCTTCAATATTCACACACAACACTACCATCTCAGTAGCACCAAATGGCAGAACTCATCTAAATGTTTTTCCCTGGACTCCCTCATGTAGAATCATAGAATTGTACAACACAGAAAGGGCCCTTTCTGCCTACCTCGTCCATGCCAACCATGATGCCTATCAAAGCTAATCCCATTTGCCCGCATTAGGCACTTATCCTTCTACATCTCTCCAATCCAACCCCCTATCCAAATGCCTTTTAAACATTGTAATTGTATCCTTAGACCGTGATCCCTGTTCCTGGACTCTCTGCCATTGGGAACATCTTTCCTGCATCTAATCTGTCCAGTCCTGTTAGAATTTTGCAGATTTCATTGAGGTCCCCTCTCACCACAGCAAGAAATCTTTAAGGAGAACAAAACTGCACACAATACTCATAAGGGCCCTGTACAATTGCTGCTTGACATTCCTGCTCCTGTGCTCAAATCCCTTCACTGTGAAGGCCAACATATCATTAACCTTCTTAATAGCCTATTGGACCTGCATATTTACTTACGTCACCTGATGCACAAGGAACACCATCCAGGTCCCCCTTTCCAAATTTATCATCATTCAGATAATAATCTGCCTTCCTGGGATAATCATCAAAATAGATAACCTCACATTTATCCACTTTATACTGCATCTGTGCTGTACGTATCTATCCACTCCCACAACCTGTCCAAATCAATCAGCAGCTTCTCTGTATCCTTCTCAAGACTCATGTACATATGGAGTCCCAGCACCTCTGGCTATGGTACTCCAGTAGTCACTGCCTGCCACTTGGAAAAGCCCCATGCACTTCTGCTCTTTGCTTCCTCCACCAGCTCTCTGTCCATATCAGCACCTTACCCCATTTCCCAAATAGTTTTATTCTGCACGTTAATCCCTTATGTGGGACTTTATCAATGCTTTCCATTAGTCTGATGTACCACATTCATTGGTTCTCCCTCATCTATTCTTCTAGCTTCATCCACAGAAATTTCCAGTAGATTTGTCCAGCATAATTTCCCTATCATAATTCATGTTGACTTTGTCTGATCCTGTCACTCTTCTCCAAGTACTCTGCTTTTCCCTATAAAACTCCAGCATTTTCACCACCACCAATGACAAGTTAAACAATCTACAATTCCTTTTTCTCTCTCTACATACTTCTTTTTAAACTCCTCTGCAAGTATAACTTTCTAAAACTAACTTCCACCACAAGCTTCATGTCCTCTCCTCTTATACTGAACAACTTGGTTCCAAACAGGAGTATCTTGCTTGATCCTGAGCTGAGCTTCCAACCTCACACCCACTCCAAAAAAACAAGTACCATCTACGTCCACTTTCATAGGAGAATAAGAACTGTTACTATTATATAGGAGCATAAACAAGTAGGATTTTATTTGGTCAGGACCTTTTGAAAATGTTTGGTGTAATTGGTGGCTAAACAATTGCACAGATCTGTTGAGAATAATATGCCAAATCTCACCTCAAACTTTGTGATAAATTCTGCAAATATCCCAAAAAAAGCTTCTGTTGTGGTCGCCTTTGAATCTTCTCCAAAAAACGTCGAGACTTTATTAAACTCCTCGATGGCTCGGTTCTGCAGAGAATCGAGGGAAGCAATGAGGGGCTGAGCATCTCCCAGGAATGCCTGACACTCTGGTTAAGACAGTAACAGTACTACAGTTCCACTCTTGAACTGTATAACATGTGGTCCCACCCAGCCCAGCCCACAGCGGACTGCAGGTCTGCACATTCTTCGGTGAATATTTCCAGTCTTTTCTGTTTTTATTGCCCGTTATCAACTGGTTGTGTCCAGCTTTGACACTCTTTTCATTGCAATGTAATTTCAAGGTCACCATCTTTTGGGAGAAAGTCACAGCAGCAACAAACAAGAAAGTATTCTGGGAGCTTCCTCTCTGACACCCACGGACTATTAGGGGGTCTGTAGTACAATCCCATCAAAGTGATCACCCCTACTTAATTCTAAATCTAGCCAAACAGTCTCACTGGATGTTTCCCTAGGAATATCCTAAGTACTGCCGTGATATAGAAATGACATGAAGAGAACCAAGATAATAGACACAGAGTAGTGCTCCCTGTCAGGAAGGATACAGTCATGACTGCAGCAAATCTGTCTTCTTCGGTCACAGTTATGTTCTCACAGGCTGTCTGTATTTCCTTCCTGGTTGTATGGATGTCAACAATTTCAGCAGTTATTGTTCTCTGATTAACTGGAAAAAAGGAAGAGTTTTACATTTTGGGGGGTTCTTTATCCTGTTCAATACTGAGCCAATTCTCAGCTCTCTGATACAGGGCATATTGAAAGTTTAACGAGGCTGGGAACTAAACAGCAAATGTTTATTGTTTGATTACTAGATACTGGATTCATAAAATGTTTGGAATCAGTAAAACATTACTTTTTATTCTGACAGTGTTGAAAATATCAAGCAAATCTCTTTTATAAATATAACAATGTACAAGTGTCAGAAACTACAGTTAACAACTTATAGGAAGAATCTTGTTACAGCTTCAAAATTCAGGTTACTGAAGTGCCAGGCAATAACCATCTCCAATTCAGCTTCTCTAGGGCTTCAAGAGCACCATCACTACCAACACACACTATAGTCAAGATCTTGGGGGTTATCATTAACAGGATTTTAACACTGACAGTTTGAGCTGGGTGAGAGTGAGGTGTTCTGTCTCACATCCTGCACCCACAAGGCCTCTTTGCCATCAACAAGGATCAAGCTGCAAGGATGTGGATGAGTTCAGCGCATAGATAGACACATGGGGTTGTGATATTATAGCTAATACAGAAACATAGTTGAGGGATGGGCAAGACTGGCAGCTCAATACTCCAGGGTACAGATGCTACAGGGGCTATGGAATTTGAGGTAAGAGAGGAGGGGAGTTGTATTTTTCATTAGGGAGAACATCACAGCAGTACTTGGAGAGGATATTCCTGGGGAAATGTCCAATAAGGCTATATGGGTAGAAGTTAGAAATAAGAAGGGGATGATCACTTTGAGATTATACTATAAACCTACCAATAGTTAGCAGGAATTAAAGGAACAAATATGTAGGAAGATTGCAGATAGCTCTAGGAATAATAGGGTTATGTTACAGATTAGGTTACTATTGGTGAATGTCCCTTTAAGACATAGTACAGTAGTGCGTGTGGCGTGATTATGACAACAACAAGATATAAGGATGTGGTGACATTTTTGGAGTGGAGAGAGAGAGAGAGAGAGAGAGAGGGAGAGGGAGAGAGAGAGGGAGAGAGAGAGGGAGAGAGAGACACACACACAGAACTGTCTGCTGGTCTCTGTATCAATGGATGAAAAACAATAACTGTGTCTGTTACTACAATCCACATATGGATTTTTAGAATAATCCAGTGGAGTCCACTTTGTTGTTAACCTGCAGAAGGAAACAGGTATTTGTGTGGACGGCCACGTCTCAAATGCCTTTCGGGGTGGCAGATACTTCGGAACAAAGGAATGGAGATGAGATGTCGTATGGGTTCCATCGTGGAACATTTGGATTTCATAATTACTCTCTATTTTCTCTCTACATTTCCTCTTCAGTCAACAGTGGTTTTGCAGAAGCCATTGCTCACGTTTCACCTTACGGCTTGCTGAACTGAACTTTGAGAACTATTTCTGGACTTGGAGTTTGGGAATTTGCCACACACACACTTCGAGCTTAGTTTTTGGGGTTAATGTTTAAGATCTAACATTTTTACTTTTATTTTTCTTATCATAAGTAGTTGTTAATAAAATAGTTTTTAACACTTGTACATGACCCGTTGTGTTTCTTTTGTTGCTGGTACGTGACAGTTTGAAAGTAAAATCATGTACTATTACAAGAACATGTGCAGGGAAGTTCTATTTACACAGAGTTGGTGGGTCCCTGGACTGCACTGCCAAGGTGGTGGTGGAGGCTTATATGACAGAGGTGTTTAAGAAGCTCTTAGATAAGCAAATGAATATGCAAAGAATGAAGGGATATGGAACACGTGCAGGCAGAAAGGATTGGTTTAATTAGGTGTCACTTGGTTAATTAGGTTGGCACAATATTGTGGGCTAAGGGGCCTGCTCCTGTGCTGTGCTATGTACTTCGCTAATACTGACTGGGACTGCCATGGTGCTAAGGGGCAGAATTTATTAAGTATGTCCAGGAAAGTTTTCTCAAGCATCAGGTTGATAGCCCTACTAGATACTGAGCAACACTTAACCTCTTCTTGGGGAATAATGCTGGGCAAGTGGCTGAAGTGTCAGTGGGAGAGCACTTTAGGACTAGAGACCATAATTCTATTAGTTTTTAAATAGTTATGAAAAGAGATAGGACTGATCCACAAGTTGAAGTCCTAAACTGGGGCAAGGCTAAGTTTGATGGCATTAGACAGGAACTTGCAAAGTTTGATTGGGAGGGGCAATTTCCAGGTAAAGGAATGTCTGGCGAGTGGGAGGCTTGTAAAAGCATGATTGGCAGAGCTCAGGGTCAGCACGTTCCTGCTGGAGTGAAGGGCAATGTTGGCAGAATTACAGAACCCTTGGATGACGAGGGATATTGAGGCTCTGGGTAGAAGAAAGAGGCATATGTCAGGTACAGGCAGCTGGGATGAAGCGAAAGTACATGAAGATGTAGGAGTACACTTAAGAAGGAAGTCAGGAGGGCAAAAAGGGGTCATGAGAGATCCCTGACAGGTAAGGCAAAGGAAAATCCTAAGAAATTCTATAAGTATATTAAGAGCAAAAGCGTAACGAGGAAGAGAGTACATCCCCTTAAGGATTAATGTGGCCATCTGTGTGTGGAGCCATGGGAGATGGGTGAGGTCTTCAATGAATACTCCTCTTCTATATTCATCATAGAGGAGGACATAGGAGCTAGGGAATTCAGGGAGGAGAACAGTGATGTCCTGAAGCTTTTTGATATTACAAAAAAAGGAGTTGGCAGTCTTGAAGTACATAAAGGTGGATAAATCACTGGGGGCTGACCAGGTGTATCCTAGAATGTTGTGGGAAGAAATGGAAGAAATTGCTGGGGCTCGGAAAGAAATTTTTGTATCTTCTTTGGCCACAGGTGAGGTACCGAAAGACTGGGGGGTGGTTAATGTTGTGGTTAATAATATGGCTAATATAAGAAGGGCTCCAGGTACAAGCCAGGGAACAACAGGCTCATGGTATAACATCAGTGGTGGGTCGATTACTGGAGGGCATTCTAAGAGGCAGGATCTATTGGCATTAGGAAAGGTAAGGACTGATTAGGGATAGACAACATGGATATGTGCATGGGAGATCACATCTCTCAAACTTGATTCAGTTTTTTGAAGAGGTGAAACAGGATTGACAAGGGCTGGGCAGCAGTCGTTGTTTACATGGACTTTAGCAAGGCTTTTGATAACATCCTGCATGGTATGCTGGTCCAGAAGGTGAGACCACATAGGATCCAGGGTGGGCTAGCCAATTGGATACAAGATTGTCTTGGTGGAAGAAGAAGATGTACTGGAGGGTTATTTTTCATATTGGAGGCTTATGACCAGAGGTGTGCCACAGGGATCAGTGCTGAGTCCCCTGTTATTTGACATCTATATAAATGATCTGTATGAGAACGTAGGTAGCGCGATTAGTAAGTCTACAGATGATACCAAAATTGGCGGTGTGGTGGACAGTGAAAAAGGGTGTCTAAGGTTACAACAGGATCTAGAACAACTGGGAAAATGGGCAAGGGAATAGCAGATGCAATTTAACTCAGACACTTTGGGAAGTTAAACCAGGACAGGATGTACACAGTAAATGACAGGGCCCTGGGCAGTGTTGTATACCAGCGAAACCACGGGGACATCGTACAAAGTACAAAATTCCCTGAAAGTAGTGACACAGGTGCACAAAGTGGTAAAGGTTTGTGGTAGGCTTGCCTTCCTTGGATAGGGTATTGAGTACAAGCATTGGGACGTCTTGTTACAGTTGTGCAAGACATGGGTGAGACTGCACCTGCAATATTGTGTGCAGTTCCTGTCGCCATCCTATAGGAAGGATGTGATTAACCCAGAGAGAGTGCAGAAAAGATTCAAGGATGTTGCCAAGACTGGAGTTATAAAGAGGGAATGGATAGGCTGGTACTGTTTTCCCTGGAGGCTGAGGGGTGACTTACAGGGTCTTACAAAATCATGAGGGGCCTTGATAAGGATGGTCACGGTCTTTTTCCCAGAGTAGAGTGAGTCTAAAACTAGAGGGCATGGATGTAAGTTAAGAGAGGAAAGATTTAAATGGGACTAATTGCAACATTTGCACAGGTTCATGGACAGCAAAGGCTTAGAGGAATATGGGCCAAATGCAGGCAAGTGGTTCTAGCGCAGAAAGGCACCTTGGTTGGCATGGGCAAGTTGGGCCGAAGGCCTTTTTTCATGCTGTATATCTCAATGACTCTCTGATGATATTTTCACTTCTCACCCAGACAAGAGCAACAGCACTCAGGAACCTCAGCACCATCGTACAAATTGTGGAGGCTTAGAAAGTCTCATCACATAGGTTCTGGCCAAAGTGAAACCTTTACATGTTTGGGTTATGGTATAAACTGAACACATCAGTCAGTCTGCTCAGGCAGAGTCTAATGAGTGATTTTAGCTGACCTTTTGCAGCGATCGCCACTGTTGGAATCTC
>JARFYF010000112.1:43052780-43067040 GCA_030265395.1 Rhina ancylostomus | reverse complement strand
CTCTCCCATCAGGTAGAAGATACAGGAACCTGAGGGCACATACCCCAGGCTCAAGGAGAGCTTCTATCCCATGGTTATGTCTGTTGAATGGTTCCTTTATACGATGAGATGAACTCTTGAGCTCACAATCTACCTTGTTATGATCTTGCACCTTATTGCATTGCACTTACTCTGTAGCTGTGACACTTTACTCTGTATTCTGTTATTGTTTTTACCCTGTACTACCTCAACGCACTGTATAATGAATTGATCTGTATGATCGGTATGCAAGACAAGTTTTTCACTGTACCATGGTACGTGACAATAACAAACCAATACCAATATCAATACTTTCTTCCTGCTGTGTAATAATAAACTTTTGCTCTTGTAACAGACCTGGGACTCAAATGATTCTATAACTGCTAGATTCCTGCTAACAAGCTCAAGGTAGATTGTGAGGTCAAGAGTTCATCTCATTGTATAAAGGAACCATTCAACAGACATAACCATGGGATAGAATCTCTTATATTTTCATATTTTTCTTATGATAAACACAGAGACCATTTTTGACCCATCAATATACAGAACATCAGGTCCCATTCCTGCACTTGTGTTTCTGTAACCTATTCTCTGTCTCATGCCCATCACCTTCACCCCAGTTCTCCGATTGTCCACCTTCACTTGGGATAATTCATGGTAACCTAACGAGCAGAACGCCTTTAGATGCCGGTGGAGGAGGGTTGGGGATCCCAAGCACCCAGTGGGAACCTACACGACCACGGGGAATCTCCACACAGATAGCACCCAAAGTTAGGTTTGAACTGAGCCCCTGGAGCTGTGAGGTAGCAGCACAAATGCTGCATCATTATGCAACCACTGTTCTTCATCTAACCTCGCCAACGTCTGTCCTTTTTCTTTCTCTCTCATTTGCTGATCTTGCTTTCTTTTAACTGCGTGTGTATTGACTGCTGCAACTACTTCTCACGGTAATGTTTTAGGTCTCACCACTCTGAGTGAAAAGTTTCTCCTGAATTTCAAGCTGAGCTTATTAGTGATCATCTTATTATCACACCCCAAGTGTGGTCTAACCAGAGCTCTATAGAGCTGCAACATCACTTTGCGGCTCTTGAACTCAATACTCCGACTAATGAAGGCCAACACTCCATACACCTTCTTAACAACCCTATCGACCTGCGTGGCAACCTTGAGGGATCTATGGGCGTGACCTCAAGATCCCTCTGATCCCTCCACACTGCTAAGAGTGGTGATCAAGTTAAGGTTCTGATCAATAGTAACGCTGGCATGAGAGAAAGCAGTTTCCTCAGCTTCCAAGTTGAGCTCAATCCCATGCCTTTGAGTGTGGCTGGCAAGAACGGAGACGCCAGCAGATGCCAACCATTCCGCACACTTCCTCATTACTCTGCAAAGGGTTAATTCTACACAATGCACTCAGTTTCTGCTACCCCTCAACACAGGTTAATGCAGAATGAGTGTTTCATACTTCTTCCTCCATGTCCTTCACCTTTCCTAAATTGGGAACAATCAAAAAATCAGGAAATCCTCATTCCTGTCAAGCTCAACATAAATACCAGGGATGGAGGGCATTATTTCCATTTCCCATCACTCTGCTTATTGCTAGCAATCAATAAGTACAGCACTCTGCCTTAAAAAAATCTTCGTAAAATACCCTCCCACAAAAATTGTCAGTGAAACAAAAAATTGTATCTCTCTCTTTCAAAAAAAAATTTCATTCTTTTAACCAACATCGCCCTTGGATATCAAGTGTAATTGTGTGATTCTGAACTCTTAATTTGGATTCGGTGCTGGGTTGGAAATCGGGCTGTCACTGTGGTTCTCTAAGTTACACCCTGCACTTTTGGCTGAGTGATTGCAGGATCACCTTGCAGTGTGCATGACAATGGAAGGTATTACAGGGGATTGAGCATCCCCAGTGCCGTGGTATTTGTATGCTGGATGAATACGTAGGATCAGAGGAAGACATTAGTCCCTTGAGCTTGTTCTCCTGTTCAGTCAGATCATAGTTGACTTGCATCTTAACTTCATTCCATCTGCCCAGTTTGAATTCAGTCCCTATGATATTTCTGCCTGCATGAGTTTAACAGTTCATCCAACTAGAATGACAAAGATGGAGACTCAGAGCCAACATGCTAGTCAGTGACCTGACAACAGTGTGCCTAGGAATTTAAACACAAAGTGTGCTGGGAACTATTTCCTGAGGAATTGACCAAACCTTGATTTAACCTTCATGTTGTTTTGAGCTCCCACTTTGCTTCAAAGGTACAGCTGGTAGACGCTCTGGGATAAAGCAACCAACAGGTCAACCTGAGATCCAAACCTGCAACCCCCTCAGTGCTTGCTTATAAATGGAAAGTCTCCGGAGGGCGAGTCAAGTAGTGGACAAGGCAAAGGATGACGAGAGAATGAGAGAAAACAACACAAAGTGGCACACAGCTTGAATGTTTTGGCTTCCAGAGAGCAAGACGAATTAAAGACCCACAAAGGTAAATAGTTCTATAACGTTCGTAGGCATGGAAGGGAAAAAGGGTGAAATATCCCTGGCATCAAACCCAAGCACTTCACCTCTGAGTGATCTGACACAGTAAGCTGGCAAGAGAGAACATTGTCAGTTGTCCTTGGATATAGTTTGGTATCTCCCTCAAACTTCCAGTAATGTGCAATCTCTGTCTACTGCTTACTACAGCTGGAAGGTGTGAGAGTCCCCTCACAGTGCTTGGGGAGAACACAAGGCTATTGGCCAAAGCTAACTGTACTTGATATCCTTACATATCACAAGACATCCTGCAGATACTTCAAAGTTATTTCAGATCCATTTTTGTACTGGAAGGAGGAACATTTGACCAGTAACAAAGAAGCAGCTGGAGGAACTCAGCAGGTCAGATGGACAGTTGATGTTTCGGGTTGAGACCCTTAGGGTCGAAATGTGGACTGTCCATTTCCCTCCACAGATGCTGCCTGACCCATCGAGTTTCTCCAGCATCTTGTCTGTTGCTCCAGATTTCAGCGTCTGCAGTCTCATATGTCAACATTTCACCAGTCTGCTTTTGGAGTATTGACAATGACCGAGACATTGCTTTGACTCACTGATGGATTGTGACTGGACAGCATGTGAAGTGTAGCTGTCAGTATAACTCCAATCAGCTGGCTTGTGCAATAAGCACCACAAGCGGCATTATTGCCTCAGGCAAGTGCATAATGCAAGGAGAAGAAAATACACCAGGGACATTACAAACCTGGCAGAGACATATTGGTTAATAATAAAACCTATAGAACCTCCTTGTCATTGTGAAAATAATGAACATCATGTTATTTATGGTTAATTTAATGATTCATGGATCACCTACAGGGGAGTTTTATCAAGTCAGTCGTATTCTGACAACACAAAGAACTAAAACCATGAATAATTCCATCTTATGGCAAATATTATTCAGAAGGAAAAGAACAGCAGTATTTGTAATTTTAACAGAGACAATGCCCCAAGGACACAGCACTGGCATGGGACCTTGTGGAGTAATGGAAGGGTAAGGGGGAGGGTCTGAAGCAATGGCCAGAGCAACAGAACCCCTGAGAAGGCTTTTTCCGTGCAGAGTTATACAGCATGGAAACCCAACCAGTCCATGCTGACCAAAATGCCCATCTAAGCTATTCTCATTTGCCCGCCTTGGGCCCATATCCCTCTAAACCTTTCCTATTCATGTACTTGTCCAAGTGACTTTTAAACGTTGTTATTGTACCTGCCTCAACCACTTCTTCTGGCAGCTTGTTCCATATATGGACCACCCTCTGGGTGAAAAATTTGCCCCTCAGTTTCCTATTCAATCTATCCCCTCTCATCTCAAACCTATGCCCTTGATTTCTTCAACCCTGGGAAAAATACTGTGTGCATTGACCCTATATATGCCCCTCATGATTTTATACACCTCTATAAGGTCACCCCTCATTCTCTAGCACTCCTGTGAATAAAGTAGAAGTAGCCTGCTCAACCTCTCTCTATAACTCAAGCCCTCAAGTCCTGGCAACCTTTTCTGCACGCGTTCCAGCTTAATGCCATCTTTCCTATATCAGAGTGACCAAAACTATACACAATATTCCAAATGCAGCCTCACCAATGTCTTCTACAACTGCAACATAACATCCCAACTTCTACACTCAATGCCACGACCGATGAATGCCAGCATGACCAAAGCCTTCTTCACCACCTTCAGGGAACAACAGGGAAACAGGTGCCTGGGGAAACAGTCAAGACCACAGATGACTATCCCACTGATGCAGAACGGAAAGCATTGACCTGTAAGTGAAGCAGTCATGTATTATCACCTAGGGCATTGAAAAGGAGGATGCAGAGAGTGGGAGGTCAGGGACAAGGAGGAGGTATAGAAGGAGAGCCTTAATGTGACAATGTCATGGATGAGAACCGGGCATAGGGATGGACAGAGTGAAGGGGCAGCCTAAGCAAGGGATGCGCAACAGTGATCGGGCACAGTGTGAAGCAGGGAGGGGCGGTGTGACTTGAAGTGGACTGCGGAAAGTGAAGAGGTGCAGGGGGACCAGCCAGCACACCAGCTGAGGGGGAAGCTTGAACGGTCAGAGAAGGCAGAGTGAAGCAAGGGCGAAAATTGAGGGCGCCGAGGCAGCGGGCAGCAGGGGAAAGTGCAGAGGCAGCAGGATGATCCAGAAAGAATATGGCAAACTGTGGGGAGACCAGGCAGGGTAGAGCTCAGGCCGACCTGAAAGGGAGAAGCCATTGGGTGGCTCAAGTGGACCTGAAAAGGGGGTTGCCTGGAGGACCACGTAGGGTGAACCAGGAGCAAGGACGGACAGAGCGAAGGACCAACTAGGCAAGGAATGGGCGACAGCGGTCAGCCGCAGGGTGAAGCACAGATCAATGGGGATAAATGGGAGCAGTGTTAGAGAGGTGCAAGGGCAGCATGGACATCTTGGGCTGAAGGGACTGTTTCTGTACTGTGTAATGCTAAGCCAATGCTAAGACTTTGTACATTGGTGAGAATGGGCAGAGGTGCTGGGAACAGATGGGGTTGAGGATCATTATGATTAGGAGCCCCAGCGCTGGGTTAGGTCCATTCACCTTCATGTGGAACGAACAGACAGGAGAGAGGATGGAAATGGGAACCAGGGTGTGGAGCCTCAAACTGGAGCTAAACTGAGCGACTACAGTTTTACTAAGCTCCGCATTCTTTCTTCCGTATTTTAAACATTATGATGGAAATCCAGTAACTACATTCAGAATTTGAGGCCGGACTTTCAAAGAGCAGGCCTTGACTTTCAATCAGCTCCCTCAAATCCCTCAGCAAATGCGACATGTTCAGACTTTGTTCTCTAAGCACAGAAAAGAAAGGACAAGAAAAGTCCAGGCTATTTGGGCTGCATAAGACAGAAGACAGAACGTAGTTCCTTCAATGGGATTTCCTCAAACACAACCACTCAAAGGATTACATGGTTATTAAGCTAAATTAACCTGTTGTGCCTGATTGCTCACACTTCTTCAATTTGTAAAGTACTGGGTAACATATCTTTAAGCATTTCTCTTCGATTTTTTTCAGTATTCATTTCTATTTTAATTCTGATGAAAAAGCAGAGTCATGTGATATGTCTGCTTCTCAAATATATAACAGTTTTGCAGCCACAGCTTGAAGCTTCAACAAGTAAATATGGCATTGTGTTGAAAATATAGTCTACTTGAAGATTGTTCTATGTATTACATACTAAACCAAAAGGACTTTCCTCAAGAATATTTCAACAGGCTATTTTTTCTTTTGCTGGCAGTTGATGGTCTCCACATTACTTGGGGTTGCTATTCCATTTGATTGATTCCAGGAAGTCCCATCACATTGGTTCATCCCTCTAATTGCCACAGCCCCCAACTCCATCTCCATTGGTCACCTGGAATGACAATTTTCATAGTGCCCCACCTTCTCAACAGCAACCGCAGGCTCTTCCTTACCTAGATGTATGACTTTTGACTACTGGCTAAATGTCTGTTAATTCCCACTCCTGACATTTTGATAAAGAGTGTTGGGATAAGGTATACCCTTCCCAAACCCGTGATATCTCTCCTGTTTTTTACTTGTTTCCAATAAAGATAAATTTTCAATTGCTGGAGGGAAGGGGAGCCTAATATCATTACTCTAAAATATGAGTAGCAACATTTTGAAGTCTGAGAGGGCAAATCCCACAATATATTGAGTGGACCTCTGCCCTCTGTACGATGCCTCGCCTTCCAAGCATCTCTGACAGTTTCCTTAATTGCAGACTGACGGCACTTTTTCAAACTTCTGGAATTGGGATTCAGTCCTAGCATGTGCTTGAGTGGAGGGGAAGGAGGGGCAAGCAGGACTCGCCCCAATAATCAACTGAAAAATGTACATGTTATAGATGCGCAAGCACATTGTACTGTTGAAAGTATCCTGACTGGTTGCATGATGGTCTGGTACAGCATGACTTCACGATCTACCTTGTTGTGACCTTGCACGTTATTGCACTGCACTTTCTCTGTAGCTGTGACACTTTACTCTGTACTGTTATTCTTTTTACCTGTACTACATCAATGCACTCTGTACTAACCCAAAGTAACTGCACTGTGTAATGAATTGATCTGTACAATCGGTATGCTAGACAAATTTTTCACTGTACTTCATTACAAGTGACAATAATAAACCAATACCAATCCTGATAAATATGAGGTGATGCAGCTTAGAAGGACTAATAAAAGTAGGACCTACACAATAAAGTCTACTGAGGAACAGAAGACCTTTGGTGTAAAAGTCCAAAGATCCTTGAAGGTGGCAGCAGAGGTAGAAAAAGTGGTGAAGGCAGCCAGAAGGGATAGTTACTTTCATTAGCAGGGCTCAAAATAAAACAGCAGGAAGGTTATGATAGAACTTTATAAAACAATAGTTAGGCCTCTGCTAGTGTACTTTGTGCAGTTCTGGTCACCACATTATGGAAAGAGCATGATTAAACTGGAGAATGTGCAGAGGAGATTCACTACAAGGTTGCCTACGATGGAGCATTTCAATTATGAAGAGAGATTGGATAGGCTGGGTTTGTTTTCCCTGGAGCGGAGACCAAAGGTACATCTAATGGACTTATACAAAATTATGGGAGGGTGGATAATAAGAAACTTTTACCCATGGTATAGGTGTCAAAAGCTAGAGGGCATAGCTTTAATGTAAGTGATAAGAGGTTTAGAGAGGATCAGAGGAGAATTTTTTTCACCCAGAAGGTGGTAGGAATCTAGAATATAGGGCCTGAAAGAGTGGTGGGAGCAGAGTCACTAAGAGCATTTAAGATGCGTCCAGATGAGAAGTGTCTTGAATCCCCTAGGCATAGAAGGTTATGGGCCAAGTGCTATTACAGATGGGTGTCCACTAGTTAGTGTGAACGTGCTGAACCAATTGGCCTGTTTCTATGCTGTATGACTCTCTGACTAACTGGGTTGTATAGATGGGTACTTGATAGTCAGCATGAACATGGTGGGCCAAAGGGCCTGTCTCTGTGCTGTATGACGCTATGAAAATCTCTATAGACACCTTTTTCAAAACACTCTGGGTGCAGATTGTCAGGTCCTGGAGAAGCTTCAACTTTCAGTCTCATTAATTTGTCTAATAACTTTTTGTTGACTAATGCTAATTGATGCGGCTCCTTAGTCATTCTGTACCTATTATTCTCCAATATTTCTGGGAGGTTTTACGTGTCTTCTCCCACAAGACAAAATCTCTATTTAATTTCTCTGTCTTTCCTTATTTCCCAATATAATTATTCCTGCCTCAATCTGTAAGAGACCCACATTAATTTATGCTTTTATGCTACTTTTTAAAAATATCTGTAGATGCTTTTTTTCCGATCTGGGTGTGGCTGGTAAGACCAACATTTATTGCCAGAATATAACTGCCCTCAAGAAAGTGGTGGTGAGCTGTCTTTTTGAACCACTGCAGTCCTCCTGGTAAAGGTACTCCCAAATTGCTTTGTAGGTGGCAGTTTCAGGACTTAGCTTTTGAAAGTGTTAGGCAAAATGAAAAAGGAAGTAAGGTGGATCTGATATTAAAGAATGGAATAAAAGGCAAAGAGAAGGAAACATCTTGGATCAGAATATCAGAAAATAAAGCATCAAAATCATTGTGAGTACAGCTAAGCAAAGGGCAGATAACATTTGTGGGAGATATCTATTGGCCTTCCTGGTAATGTTGGGCATTCTATAAATCAGGAAATTAGAGGTGCATGTAACATGCAGCAATAATCATGGGGGGCAGTAGATTACTACTTCTCTGTCCCTTCAAATATGTATCTCCAATTCTTGAACCATCCTGGGATCCCAGGAGACCTAGGGCTCTGAGTCCATAATTCCCAGAAAGCGGCAATACAGGTGGATAGGGTGGTGAAGAAAGCATATGGCATGCTTGCCTTCCTAGTCTGGGGCATAGAATATAAGTGTTGGGACATTATGGTGCATCTTTACAAATCACTGGCTAGGCCGCACTTGGAGTATTGTGTGCAGTTCTGGAATTATGTGATTATACTGGAGAGTGCAGAGGAGATTCACCAGGATGTTGCCTGGATTAGAGGACTTTAGTTAAGGGGAGAGATTGGAAAGGCTTGGTTTGTTTTCTCTAAAGCAAAGGAAACTGACAGGTGACCTGATAGAAGTATATAAAATTATTATTATCTATATAGGGTGAATAGCCAAAAGCTTTTTCCCATAGTTGGGATATTAAAAACAAGAGGGCATAGTCTTGTGAAAGATAGGAGCTTTTAAAGGGGATCTGAGGGGGTAAGCTTTATTTTGTTGTTACAAACTTCCACTGCTTACCTCTGTCTTCTATGACTAAACCAATTTTGAATCCAATCTACCAACTCACTGTGGATCCCATCTGGAAGCAGTTCAAAAATAACTCAAAGAAGTGAAAAATGAATGAAATAGTGGATGGGCACATCTACATTCAGACAGAGCATGAATTTTCAGAAATGTTGTGGACAAGACAAGAACTTTGGAATCATTTAAGAAGGAATTGGATGCAGTACTGAAAAGCAACAAACTACAGATTTTGGAAATATAGAATAGAATGACAAAATAGTTACAAAACAGAAAAAAGCTGATTGAACCTATACTGTCATAGAGTCATAGGCCCAACTTTTCCATGCCAACCAAAATGCATACTTAAGCTAGATGCATTTAGAGGCCCATATCCCTCTAAAGCTTTCCATGTACCTGTCCAAAGGTCTCTTAAATGTTGTAATTGTACCTGCCTCTCCCACTTCCTCCAGTAGCTTGTTCCATATACCCACCATCCTCTGTGTGAAAAACTTTCCCCTCAGATCCCCTTTAAATCTTTCGGCTCTCACATAAAACCTACGCACTCTAGTTTTAGAATCCCCTACCCTGGGAAACAGACACTGGCTATTTACCCTAACTATGCCCTGCATGATTTTATAAACCTCTATGAGATCACGCCTCAGCCTCCTTTGCTTCAGGAAAAACAGTCCCAAACTATCCAATCTCTCCTTATAACTCAAGGCCTCCCATCCAATCCGCCACGATTAAATGACGGCAGACTCAATTGGCCGAATGGCCTAGTTCCCAACTCTTGTACTCAAATCCCCATCCAATGAAGGCAAATATATCATACACCTTTTTCACTACCCTGTGTCACCACTTTCAAGAAATTATGTACTTGTACTCTGAAGTCTCTCTGTCTAACGACATTCTTTGGGGTCTTGCCATTCACTGCCCTGGTTTAAATTGTCTGCATTAAATTCCATCTGCCAGTTCTCCACCCACTTTCCGGTTGATCAATATCTTGCTGTAACCTTGCACAACCTTCTTTACTATCCACTATACCACCAATTTTGGAGTCATCTATGTAACAGCAATTCAGTTGATCCTACACCCCTACTCTTTTCCCATAATCCTGCAAATTCTTTCCTTTCAGATATTTATCCAGCTCCCTATTGAACACCAATGGATGTTTTGACTACTGACCCTGGCAGTGCATTCCAAACCCTTGTCATTTGTTGCCCCTAGTTCTTGATCACTCTCTCTGTCTACTCTGTCTATGTCCTTCATGAGTTTAAGTATCTCAATCAGCTCCACTCAAAACTTCCTCTGTTCCAAGGAGAACAACCATAGTATTTCCACATAACTAAAGTCTTTCATACCTGGAATTATTTTCATAAATGTTTCTGCATCCTCTCTGAAGCTTTGAGATTGTTTCTAAAATGTGGCACCCAAACTGGACACAATACTTCAGTTAGGATCAAACCAATGTTTTATTAAGGTTTATCATCACTTCCTTGCTTTTGCTCCTGCCTCTATCAATAAAACCCCAAT
Source organism: Rhina ancylostomus (assembly GCA_030265395.1). NCBI lineage: Eukaryota > Metazoa > Chordata > Chondrichthyes > Rhinopristiformes > Rhinidae > Rhina > Rhina ancylostomus. The sequence goes on along the minus strand of JARFYF010000112.1, from coordinate 43,056,677 downwards.
CCTTGTTTAAATATTTTCTCAATCTGCCCTGTCACTTTCCACAAACTTTGCATGTATACCTTCCATCCTTCTCCTCTTGCATCCCTTTCAAAATTGCACTCCCCAGTTTATACTGCCTCTTCTCATTCTTCCTACCAATATGTAACACTTTTAATTTCTCAGCTTTAAGTTTCACCTGTAACCATCCACCCATTTTACCAGCCCATTTAACTTTCCTTGAAATCCTCCTTACAATTCACTAAGCACCACTAACATATCTGAAAAAGTATGCTACATACACAAGTCCACATCATTACAATATATGAAAAGCAGAGTACTGACTTCTGGGGAACTGCACTGTACAGTTCCTTCCAGGCTGAAAAACATTTTTCATTGCTACTCTTTGCTTCTTTGTTTTGGGAGATACAACGGCACAGTTAGTAGAGCTGCCAGCTCACAGCGCCAGGTAGCCATGTTCAATCCTGACCTCAGGTGCTGTCTTTGAAGAGTTTGCATGTTCTCTGAGGGTTTCTTCTGGATGCACTGGCTTCCTCCCACATGCCAAAGATGTATAGGTTTATAAGTCAATTGGCTGCTGTTAATTGCCGCTAGTGTGAAAGTGAGTGATAGAATCTGGGGCAGTTAATAGGCATATGGGGACAATATAATGGGATAAGTGTAGGATTAGTGTAAAATGGGTGCTTGATGATCATCATAGACTCAGTGGGCCAAAGAGCCATTTCCTATACATTTAGGTCAATGACTTCCAGAGCTGAGGCCAGTTTGTAAGTAAAATGATAGAATTAATTCAAGACAATTCTCTGATCTGGCCTTCCCATTAAAATTAATAAAACAAGGACATTTTTTTTTTGTAAACAATGATCTGGAAAACCAAACAAGTGAAATAATCAGAAATATTTTAATAGACAGGCCCATTACCAATACAGCCATTAGATGACAAAAATTGCAGGCAAGGACCTGGAATGGGCTTTTGTGCACAATTAATTCCCTGGTATCCTGAAGAGAAATCAAATTAGTTACCCTAAAACATTGGCAAAAACAGAATCAGTGAATCATTATAAACATGGATGGCGTGAATCAATTATACATTAGGCCCTCACATTAACCAATATAAAAAGTGTACAGTGAGCCCGCATAAGCACAAACATTGTTAGGGTAACACTGCCAGAGCCAGAACAGCCCCAAACAGTGTTAGAGTGAGGACCGTCTCAAACACTGCCAGAGCGAGGACAACCCAAACAGAGCCAGGCACCACCTTAGTAAACACAGCCAGTAAGAGGAGATTCAGAGCACAGCCACAGCAACTACAAACACAAACACAACTTAAGCAAGGTGCACCAACACACAGGCAGAGAGTGGGCAATCCCCCACACACCCAGACCGAGGCCCAGTATAAACATGGCCAGACCAACTGACAAGAAAAATACAGCCAGGACAAGAGACAGATCAACCACTGCCAGAGCAAAGACCAACCCAAACACTGCCAGAGTGAGGACCAACCCAAACATGGCCAAATAACAATGAAACACAGCCACAGTGCAGTCCAACATAAACATGGCCAGAGCAAGGAAAACCCTGACAGAGAAAAACCAACCACAGGCCAAGGGAGGAGAAACTAACATGTAGCCACAGAAACATATCCACACCCAGCAGAACCAGAGCCAAGACAAACCTTAGCACAATTCAGTTAAGAAGTCCCAAAACACTGGCGGAACAATACAGCAAGAATAATGAAACCAATGCAGCCAGAGCAAGGAAGTCCCACACACAGTCAGAGAGAGGACAACCCAAGCAGAACCAGAGTGAGGACCAGCCCAAAGACAGTATAAGCAAGGGCCAGCTCGAACAGTGCCAGAAGAAGTAAAGAAAATGAGAGTGAAGATAAATCTTGGCAAAACTAGTCAAGGGAATCTCAAAATATGGGTGAAGTGACCTGGTGAGAGCAACAAAAGCCAAACAAACCCAAAATGAGAGCTAACCCAAAATGAGGGCTAACCCAAATGTAGACAGAGAGTAGGTCAACACAAATGCAACCAGAGCAAGGAAACCCTAAACACAGTCAGAAAGAAGAAACCCAAACATGATCAGAGTGAAAAAATCCCAAACACAGCCAGAGCAAGGAAACCCCAAAAACAGACAGAGAGAGAAACCCCCAACATGTTCAGTGAGAAGAAGCCCAAACACAGCAAATTAATCACAGTCCAAGGGAGGAATAAACTATACAAACCAGAGCAAAGAAGCTCATTTATAACCAGAGCAACAGATACCCAAACACAGACTTCAGTTAAGCCTTCAACAAGTTCCCACATGGGAAAGGTTAGAGCTTATGAGATCCAAGGGAAGTCAGCAAACTGGATTCAAAGTTGGCTTTGTAATAGGAAGCAGACAGTCCTAGTGGAGGGTTGCTTTCTGATTGGAAGCCAAAGGAATCGGTGCTGGGACCCTTGCTGTTTGTTAGCTACATTAACAATTTGGATATGAATGTAGGGAATTAGTTTTCAGATGACACAAAAATTTATAGTGTTGTTAATAGTGAGGAGCATAGTCTTAAGCTATAGGATAATATTGATCAATTGGTAAAATGGGCACAGCAATGGCAGATGTAATTGAAATGATGCATTTTGGGAGGTATTATAAACGTGGGAGATATACCACAAATAGTAGGGAATTAGGGAGTACTGAGGAAGATTGGGACTTTGGTGAACAAGTCCATAGATATCTAAAGGTGGCAGGTAGATAAGATGGTGAAGAAGACAAAGAGAATGCTGGACTTCCATTACCTGGGCTACAGAACTCAGAACAGTACAGCACAGGAACAGGCCTTTAGGCCCACAATGTTGTGCCAAACTAAATAAACTAATGATACTTAATTAAGCTAATCCCTGCTGCCTGCACATGGCGCATATCCCTCCATTCTCCGCATATTCACGTGCCTCTCAAAGAGCTTCTTAAATGCCTTGATCATATCTGCCTCCACCACCACAAATTCCAGGCAGCAAATTCCAAGCACCAACTCTCTACGTAACAAACTTGCCCCACCCATCTCCTTTAAACCTTCCCCCTCTCATTTAAATGCACGCCCTCTGGTATTAGACATTTTAACCCTGGAAAAAAGATACCAACTGTCTACTCTATCTATGCCTTTCATAACTTTACAAACTTCTATTAGGTCTCTATTCAGCCTCCACTGCTCCAGAGAAAACAACCCAGGTTTGTCCAATTTATAGCACATGCCCTCTAATCCAGGAAGCAACCTGGTAAATCTCTTCTGCACCCTCTCCAAAGCCTCCACATCCTTCCTATAATGGTGGGGACCAGAAATGAATGCAATAGACCAGATGCAGCCTAACCGGATTTTTATAAAGCTGCAACATAACTTCCTGACACTTGAACTCAGTGCCTTGACTAATAAAGGTGATCATGCCATATGCTGTCTTTACTACCCTATCAACTTCTGTGGCCATTTTCAAGGAGCTATGGACTTGGATCCCAAAGTCCCTCTGTACATCAATGCTGTTAAGGGTCCTGCTATTAACTATGTAGTTTCCCCTTACATTTGATCTCCCAAATTGCAACACTTCACATTTGCTTGGATTAAACACTATCTGCCCTTGTTCCACCCTTATCTACAAATGACATATATCCTTCTGTATCCTTTGGGAATCTTCTGCACTATCTACAATGCAATGAATTTTGTATTGTCTGCGAATTTACTAACCAACCCATCTACATTTTCATCCAGGTCATTTATATATCACAGACAGCAGATGTCCCAGCTGTTACAGACTAGGTTACTATTGGTGAATATCCCTTTAAGAGAATGAGACAGAGAGACAGAGAGACAGAGAGACAGAGAGACAGAGAGACAGAGAGACAGAGAGACAGAGAGACAGAGAG
>JARFYF010000112.1:42993621-43005627 GCA_030265395.1 Rhina ancylostomus | reverse complement strand
TCAAGCCAATTCCTAATCCACACAGCCAAGCTTCCCTGGATCCCATGGCCCCTGACCTTCTGGAGAAGTCTACCATGTGGAACTTTATCAAACGCCTTACTAAAAGCTTACTATATTACCTTTTCATCTAACCAAGCTGAGGACTCAGTAATGATCCTTGAGATGCCTGCTAGTAACTGCTTTCCAATCCAAAAAAGACCTGTTATTTTTGTTTTTTGAGTGTTGTCCTCCAAGTAATCCTTTATCCTTGCTAATATTTTACTCTCAATCCTGGGAAGACTTATTTAACATAGGAAACTTTCACTTAATGCCTTATTAAATGCCTTTGGTAAATTCAGATTTAGATAAATCTGCCAGTTCGCCTTAGCTACCCTGACAACTACACTTCAAAAACCATGTCAAATAAAATTTTATTTAATCAAAACAGGTTGACAAACAAATCATGCTATAATTTTTGAAGTTCCCTTTACCACATTCTTAACTATAGCACCAGATATTTAATTCACCAGGATGCTAATTCCACCCTGCACTGGTGGAGCCTGTCCCAATAAAATAGTTCTCTTTCCCCAGAGCTGAAGCTAGCATCCCATGAATCAAAGGTTTTTGAGAGTTAGTCATATTAAAATAGGTTGTAATTATAAATGTAAAGCCAAATCTGAATTAAAGTGAATGAGAGCTGTCAGGTTTATTTTGGTTCATTTAACAAGATGGACTCTAAGTGTCCTTTATAGTAAGCCTCACTTAAAATAAGACTCTTCAGGGACTTGTGCCCCTCTCCAATGCTATTCAATTCACTGGAGATCAGACCCCAAGGAAAGAGGTTTCCACTGGTAGCAAAATCTTAAATGAAAATGTGCAGAATATATTGATAACTTAACAGTAAAATGCCAGTGAAGGAAAGATCCTCTGATAAAGTTTGGCAACTTCATTCTCTCTGATTAGGTAAGTCTCAGATCAGAACTGCCATTTTACAAAGAATAATCTGTTTTGTGAAGAGGTAACTGTTGCTTTTCTGCTTGGTAGGCAATATCCTACCTTTTTTCTGAATTCCAAGGCTTTATATTTTCTGTCCTGATGTACTGCATCAGCATTCTGGACATATTCTCGGATACTGCTGCTAACTCGCTTGTGTCTCCTTCCAAAACACAGGACTCCCAGCTTCAATGGCTTTCCATGATTAGCCTTTATCATGGCAGCAGCAACATCATAGTGTTTTACTGGGACCCCATTTACTTCCAGAACATAGTCACCAGTCTTGAGCCCAAGTTCAGCTGCAGGAGAATCTGGGAGACAATTCTCAATTTGCAAAGGGCTGTCACCACTCAGGTTGAAACCAAATCTTCCATCTGCTGCTGGCAAGAGGTCTAGCTGCTCAATTCGAGATACCACCCCTATACTAGGAGGAACAGTTTTACAATGTTTAGCTAGATTTACTAATGCATCACAGTTCATGGATGACACATCCTGTCCCTCGATCTCTAGAATTTGGTCTCCTGGTTGCAGGCCAGCAACATGGGCACTGCTGCCCTCTTGGACAGAGATGATGTAACAGGATCCATTCCCAAAGATTCGAAATCCAAACTCCTCTGGCCATCCTTCATTGTGGCTTGGCATTGTGGCAACTAAAATGACAAAAAGAGGCAATTTTAGACACTGAATGAATCACGCTCCTTTCAATCATCCTGAAATTCAGGATAGAAGGAGCAACTTCATTAAGAAACTGCTTGAAGAAACATTCATAAGAATGAAAAGAAAGATCTACACAGCACCCTCCAAATCCCTTTCAAAATGAGTAGAGAATAACTTATGAAGTGCCATTAAGAGTAATTTGTAATTTGTACATTACACAGCTAATTTGACCCAGATATGACCCAATAACATTTTAGTAATATAAAATGATGGATAAACATTGACCTGGACATGGAGAGCACCCGTTTGTTCTTCTTCAAAGTGCCATTCAATGTTTTTCATTAAATTTGAGGGCACAAATCTGCACTTGATCTAAAGCCTTGTGTGAAAAATGGCACCTCCAGTCAGGCAACAGTCCCTTAGTATTGTGCTGAAGAATCAGTCTAGTTGCTTATGCTCAAGTTTCTGCAATGTCAGACCACAGTTGGTGTTGTTTGAAACTGCTAAAGTCAGTGTATGGATCCTTGTAGTTTCTAAATCTTTGATCCAAATTGTTTTAAAATAGACCTATAGTCCCATTACTGATTGGCACATAACACGATAAAACCACTGCAGATTAGCCCATTATCTAACAGTCCTATTTATAACACAACAATTTTTATCTGATGTTCCCTGCTTCCCTCTTCCTGAAGATCACACCTTTCTCTGGATTTTATCCTTTTCGTGTCTTCAGAGTCACATGCACAGAAACAGGCCCTTCAGCTCACCATGTCCATAGCAATCATGAAGTACCCTCCCACACAATCCCATTTACTAGCACTTGGTTATTCAAGCGCTTGTCCAAATAAGTCTTAAATGTTGTGAGAGTGACTGGCTCCACTGCCATATCATGCAGTACATTCCAGATTTTAAACACACACTGGATGAAAAAAAATGCCTTCAGATCCCCTCTAACCCTCTTACTCCTCACCTTAAACCTCTGGTATTCTGGTGTTACACATCGCCATTATGGGGAAAAGTTTCTCTATCTATGCCCCTCATAAATTTGTACACCTCTGTCAGGTGCCCCTCAGCCTCCCCTGCTCCAAGAAAAACAAACACAACCTCTCCAGTCTTTTCTCATAACTGAAATGCTCCATCCCAGGCAACATCCTGCTAAATTTCCTTTACACCCTCTCCAGTGCAATCATGTGCTTCCTACAGAACTGCACATAATACTCCAGCCAAGGCCTAGTCAAAGTCGACCAAACCTCCCTATTCTTCGATTCTATTGCCCCAGCTAATGAATGCCAGCATCATGTAGGTCTCCTTCACCATCCTATCTACCTGAGCTGCCACCTTTAGAGATCTATGGACTAGAACACCAAGCTGCCACTGTTTCTTAGTCTTTTTTAGGGCCCTACCAATCATAGTATATATCCTTCCCTTATTAGACCTCTGAAAATACATTACCTCTCATGTATCATGATTAATTTCAAGCTGGATTTGATCCACTCAATTTAGCAGATGTCATTCTGTATCCTAAGATTCCCCTCCTCACTACCAACAACACTACCAATTTTCATGCCATCTGCAAACTTACTAAATCAGACCTCCTACGTTCATATTCAAATTGCTAATGTATATGACAAACATTAAGGGTCCCAGCATTGACTCCTATGGTACACCACTGGTCTCAAGCCTCTAAATACAAAAGCAACACCCCACCCTCTCTCTCTCCTTTCACCAAGCCAAATTTAGATCCAATTCAATAACTTGGCTTGGGTCCCTTAGGCTCGAATCTTTTGGACCAGCCTTCCATGTGGGATCTTGTCAAAAGTCTTACTGAAGTCAATGTAGACTACATCAACCACACTCCCCTTATCAATATACTTCATTATTTCTTCAAAAAACTCAAATCAAATTAGTCAGACAAAACCATGCTGACAATCCTTAATCAATCCCAGCCTTTCCAAGTATGGATTAATCCTGTGTCTCAGAAATTTTTTTCCAATAATTTTGCTTTGACTCACATTAGACTCACTGGCCTGTAATTATCTGGCCTATCTTTGCTGACCTTCTTGAATATAGGCAACATATTTGCTGTCTTCCAGTCACCTGGCACATTACCAATGTCAAACAAAGATTTAAAAATTTCTGTCAGGATCCCAGCAAACCCCTTTCTTCCCTATGGTCTTGGCCCAGGGGACTTACCCATCTTTATCCCTACGAAGACAGCTGCACAGTGGAGCAGCTAGTGGAGCCACTACCTCACAGCACAAGAGACCTGGGTTCAGTCCCGATCTCAGGTTCTGTCTGTGTAGAGTTTGTACGTTCCCCTGTGACTGCATGAGTTTCCTCTGGGCACTCCAGTTTCCTTCCATTTCCCAAATGCATGCAGGTCAATAGGGTCTGAAGGGTTTGTTTCCCTGATATGTGTCTCTATGATTCTAAGACCACATATATATATCCTCCTTTTAATTTTAATGTGTTCTTGGATAATCCTTACCCCCCCCTCTCTAGAATTAGGAACTGCTGTACACTATCTTTCTCAAAATGTTTTTATTCTCAACATGTCTACAGTATTTTCATGTCTCCAAATAGATTTTGATCTCAAGACAACCTCTTGTTCACTTAATCTTAACATTAGCTTTAATGATGCTTCCCCTCAAGTATTGATCTCCCTGCTATTAAATTTTCTGTCATTGTCCCTTTCAACAATAAAACACACCCTTGACTCCACTACCACTCCATATTACCACTCCTACTACTTCCCTTTCTTACCCAAAGGCCTTCTACATGTTGTTGTCTCCCAAATTCCTGTCCATCTTTCTTTCAATTCTGCATTTGAATCCTTCCAGTTTGGGTTCCTCTTCAATACCAAAGTGGTACAAATCAAACTCTTAAAAATCATCCTTTGTGATCTTGATTGTGGTTGCTATCCACCATCCCATCTGCAGTCTTCAACATGGTTGACCATTCAAATCTCCACCCTTGTCTCTCTTCCATTTTGCATCATTGGTACTGCTCTTGCCTGAGTGTATTCTTAATTACTGAATTATACCCACAGCAATGGTTTGTCATTCCACTCCTGCACTGTTACTTGTGAAATCCCATAGAATATATCTTTGATTCTTAAAACTCACCTTTTTAAACAATCCTTTGGTCACCTATCTGAACACAGTTTTCTGTGGCTCGGTCAAATTTGGCTTGAATATGCTCCCATGCAATACTTCATTTAATTAGAGGTACTGTACAAATGTAACCAATAACCTCACTCGAGTGGCACAAGCAAAGACTAACTGAATCAAACCCAAATTCAATCTTTCCTTTGCTGGCTTGGGCAATCATTCATAACTATGTTGGCTCTTTTCTAAGATAATAGAAAATAACCCTATTGTTCCTCTCTCTCCATTTCACTGCTCCTTTTATTGCTTCTGGTAAAAATATAGAAGAACTTAGGAGGAATTTCTTTATACACAGAGGGATGAAATGTGACACTTGCTGACAAATGGACTGGTTGAAATAGAGAGCATTGAAATTTTTAACAGAGATTTCATGTATACAAGAGGGAAAAGGGAAAAACAGGCAAAGGTGGAACAGGCAGTTTGAATATAAAGAGACTCATGTGGGATTCGAACACTGGTGTAAATCAGTTGAGTCTGTTTCTGTGCCATAATTTACTTGCAGATCAATAATAAAGCTATGAAATTTGATCATCTTGCAGTGTATATTTTAGTGCAATGTGATTGAAAATAGACTATTCCCAGAATGAAATGCAAAAGTGATCATATCTGAGTCATTTTGTGCCACTCTGGAACTTCAATTGGTCATTTCCTAGTAGTCTCACCAGAACAACTTCACCCTTCACTCCCTTGCAGTAACAAACCTCCACCCAATGACTGATGTTACATCCCCAATAACCCAATCAACCTGGTCCTGAGCACCCCCCACCCCCCCAAATCAATTTGACACCACCCGCATCCAAACTCCCCAGTGGAACCCCCACCTCCATCTCAGACCATTTGAACTTCAGCTACACTCCTGCCTCATACTGGCCCTTTGTTAGAATCTTCCCTTCCCCCACACCTCAAGTTGGCCTTTAGTGCAGCACTTCCTGGAACCCAGTCCTTGATCATGCATCCAATACAGCACCCCACCTTCGCAGCCTCTATTCCCAACCAGCCTTCTCTCCCTTCCTGACAACTTTGCAGTAATAACTAGCTTCAGCAGTGGAGTCAAAACCAAAATAGTAATACCAGTCTTTTACAGCGAACTACAATTTCTAGGCCTAGGTATTTTAGCATTCAACACTGCTGACCATACAAAACAGCAGAACTTATCACCCTAGTTGCATCAATACTTGACCATCTATCTGAAAAATAGAACCTCACATTTCATCTCTACCTTCAAGAAAAGTGTATAATGCAACATAGACAATATAATGCAACAAGCCAAGGTGCAAAAGATATGATGATACCTTTATTAGTCATGTGTACATCAAAACACACAGTGAAATGTATCTTTTGCGTAGAGCGTTCTGGGGGCAGCCCGCAAGTGTCATCATACTTCCAGCGCCAACATAGCATGCCCACAACTTCCTAACAAGTACATCTTTGGAATGTGGGAGGAAACTGGAGCACATGGAGGAAACCCATGCAGACATAGGAAGAATGTACAAACTCCTTACAGACAGTGGCCGGAATTGAACCCAGGTCACTGGCACTGTAAAGCATTACACTAACTGCTACACTACCGTGCCTGCCATTGGTTGTGCACGATCCTTGAAATGGTACCTCCCATTGGGAATGGAACCTATCATTTTCATAAAGGTTTGTATCATGCTTTGTAAGTCCAATAAGAAATGTGAACAATTGGTAAAGGTCAATTAGCATCATTTACTTGCTTATAAGAGACCATTTTTTGATTCACGGTGTGTATTTCCACGGAATCAATGATCGCTTTCCATGTTGGGGGAAGTTGTGTTTCTGCTGAAGGACAGGCCTTAGCTTCAAATAGAACTACCCTTATGTAGTTCAGTTCCACACTTCAGTAATAATGCCATGCTCTTACATAGTAACTTTCAAATAGTACAACTGTCCTGAGATGGTTCACAGAAGGATAATCAAACCAAATTTGATACTGAACCACATATGGAGATGTAGGTAAGATGGAGAAAAGCCTAGTTAAAGAGATATGTTTTGAAATGGATCTTGAAGGAGGAAAGGTAAATGAGATGCAGCTGGGTTTAGGAAGGAATTTCCAGAATTTAGGCCTTAGCTGCTGAAGGCAGAGCTGCCACTTGTGGGTCATTAAAATGGAGAATGTGCAAGAAAAATACATAGTCAAGAGTGCAATGGAATTCCCTTCACTTCCCTGGATGTGTGAATCTCCAACAACACTTAAGAAACACAACACCATCCAAGACAAAGCAGTCACTTAATTAACACCCCATCCACCACCCTAAACATCAGCTACCTCCATCATTGGTCCACCATCTACAAAATATGCTACTGTTTGACAGCACCTCACAAACCAAAACCTTGACCAGCTAGGTGAAGAGAAACACCACTATCTGCAAAATCCTTCTCCAAGTCACACACCAATCTGACAACTTGTATGGAATACCTTCACCAAAAATACTGCAGCAATTCAAAAGGGCTGCTTGGTGCTATCTCAAGGGCAGTTAGGCATGGCCAGCAATTTTTGGCCTTGTCAGCAATTCTCCCATCCTTTAAACAAACTAGAAAAATATTGGAATAGTAAGGTTATCAATAGAAGGCTGTTGGCCTGGAGGTGTTTACAGAGACTGGGTGGTGGGGTGGCCATGGAGCAACTTAACAAAAAGGATGACAATTTAAAAATCAAGATGGTGCTTACTGTGAATCAATTTAAGCCAGGGAGTAAAAGGGATATGGGGTAAAGGGATCTTGGTGCCAGGCAGCTAATGAAAAACAAGATTTTGAATGAGCTGAAGTTAATGAAGGGCGTAAGGTCAAGAGTGCTTTGATGATTGATCTGTTTTACCGTTTCTAAACAAATAGATAACGTTTCTATCTATAACGTTTCTATCTATAACATAAATTCAGCTTTTATGAGAAACATCTTTCTCTCTGAGAGGTTCTTTGAAGTTTCCCACAGATAATGCTCTTCCATACATCTGCATATATCTATAGAATGTCTATAATAATGAGTAAGCCTCACTTTGCAAAATTCAAAACGGTGTACGCTCATGACTATGGAATAGGTGCACATGCATACTTAATATGTTTAATTTTTGCAGCAGTTATGGTTTTAAGAAGCTGTGAAGGTTCTCGTTTAGTACTCTTGCACAACATTATCAAAGTTTCCCACAGGGGAAAGCTTTCAATAGAAAGTGTACAACAAATCCTACCTAAGATTTATTTGACACTATAGTGATAAGTTCACTTCTATACCTAAAATTCTTTTATTTTGTATCATAAAAAACAATAATAGTTCCATGTGAAAAGAGTTTATGATATGATGGAAGAATTAAAGTGACATGACAAATATTTCACACTTAATAAAAGAGAAGAGACAAAAGAGTCATAAACCATCTTTAGAATGACGCAGTATGAATTTGCTAAAGTGAGTATCATTATTTATGTGGAAGCAAATAGTCCAGTCTGCCCACACATTCAATTGAGTATAAAATGTAATCCATTTTCATGCATCTCAATCTTAAAGATAAAAATGAACTAGGATCCCTCTCTTTTGATTATAATTTTCCACCTAATTACCCTGATGTCAGCAGCATCCTTGACAGCATTACATGAATCATTGTTGCTTGGTCCTTGAAGTTTCTATCAAAAGCATTTAAATCCATTTCCAAGCAGATGACAGTAAAATTGAAATAAAGTGATAGAAGTATTGTGAACCCAAGTGATAAATATCCCCAAATAAATCTTATAACTATATTGTCTTTGCTTAAGCAGAAGAAATAAATCTATTGCCTTTATAATCATTAATTGGCAATTGCATTATTATACAAACAGATCTGAGTTTTATCCAACAATTGGTTTCCCTGGCAACATCCCATGCACTTCACATGACTGAACTCACAAAACTAAGATTCAGATTTAACATTGATTGATCTTGCCTCCCACTATCTCTGATTCCAGCCTGATAAAGCAATCCCACTTGCAAGTGAAACTGACAGACCGAAACTCAACATGTAGGCAAATCACAAACCCACAGTCTACTCCCTCAGAGTGCAACACATTGGCGAATTTCCAGTGTTTTCTGAATGAAACATGCACTCTGATGTTTGTTATTGACTAATATCATATTAAGCTTTATCAAGCCTTACATATCAAGCCTTATATTATCTGGTGAAATCACAAAGTTTGCACCAGACAAGGATTTATTGTCACCAGGTATGGTTGCTATGGAGATATAAATCATCATATTAAGAGCCATTAGTGAAACAGCTCACGAGTAAGACACTTACAGAAATCTTCCGGTGAAGACGGCAGGTCACTCGGGCCCTGATTCAAGCCATGTCTGGACCTTCGACTTCTCAGCAGCCTCTTCATCCGGCTCACAATACTTTCCCTCTTAGCCATGGTCACATATGCTCAAATATGCTCATGTTGGTTAAAGGATAAAATAAAAGTGCTGTATTTAAATTCACCCCAACTGCTTTAAAAATGTTTTACAATATCATTTTTCAAAGCAGAGAATCTTCTTATCAGCCTGAGATACTGACACCACCATCCTGCTCATGCAGTTGGTTCTCTTTTGCATCAGGCTCACACATTTCTCTTTTACTGAAACTCTGATGCGCAGGAGAAAGTCCTGCCTCTTGCAGAATGAGAACACGTTTCCATTTCAATTCATTCCTGATGCAAGGGGAGCTGTTCAGTGCCGGGAAAACACACAGACACACGTGAAGAGATGGAACACCAATCATTCTGCTTTTAATTACAGCTTTAGCAGAAACAACTGGGGATGCTTAGATGATCAAATAGAATTATAGAATGGATGATTCTAAACTGGATTACAGAAAAAGAACATTGTGGTCTGCAGAAGAAGTAGGGAAGTGGATCAGTATAATGTGACTGACATGAAATCTCTGATGATCTATTATAAGAAATGGTCCTCACCACTCCTGAAATCCAAAGTGATTCCGTCAGTCTGTGGACTCTCTTAGTTTATCCAACCTATCCTACCAGCATCTTAAATTATACTTGCTTCAAGTGCCATGAGAATTCTTATTTTGAGATCCCAATGTCAAAGTTAAATATATTTAATGGTATCCAATGTGATTACAAAAGTATTCTATCCCTTCTTGTTCTTATTGATGTGTCTGTAGACTTTAAAATGGTTGACTATTCTTGGCTGATTCATATCAGCGGTGACTTTTCTTCCCATCAACCTATCTGTTAAATTCCAATAAACATACATTTACTCAGCATCTTCATCCACCTCTTGACTCCTCATTGACTCAAATTCAAATGTCAGACTGCTTGCCTTTGGCCAAGCATTTGGTATTTAGTCCAAACAACTCTTTACATGGTTTGGCTTTAATTACTATTTGATAATGCTCCAGTGAAGTGTATTAAAAGCTGTTTTCCTATGCCAAAGGTTCCACATAAATGTTTATAGTTGCTTAATACTTAGAGTGTTCACCATTCCAATGCTCTTCTGAACAGCTTTGTCTCTTCCACCTTCTGTAAACTTCAGCTCTTCTGAAAGTCAGCCACCCATATCCAAACTCACGTGGCCCTATTAGTATTCATTGATCTACAATGACTTTATCGATAAAGTGGGACTAAAGGAACCTATTAAAGATGAGAGATGGATGAAGAGGAAAGATTTAAGGAGGTGGATGCCAGAGTTTTTGACAATACAGCTGAAGACACAACTGCCAATGACAGGATGAAGGAAATTGGGAGTGGTCAGGAGCTATGAATCAGAGGAGTACAGGGATCTTGGAGGAATCAAGTAAAGATTTTAACACAGGATGAGTAATTTCAAAATTTAGCTAGTTGAATGTTCATGTACCCACTGCTATGTCCTCATATCAAGTCACCTGAATCATGCAGAACCAAGTCTGCCAAGGCTACAGACATTTCATAGAGTTATTGACCTGTGCTTATTGGTCGGTTAAAAGTAGCTTTGGCCTATTTTCAGTGCTTGGCACAGCAGAAGTAATTCAGTGCTAGCTACCACATGTTAGATGTACGCTGGCATCAGTGCAGATAAATCCTGTTTTAAAGAAGTGTCAATTACAGCATCCTGTACAAACAGTACATTCAAACCACTCATTATTGCTTTCATCCTGTCCTGAACAACTCTTCCATTTCCAAAAGAGACTCAAAAAGAAAAGGTGAAGGTAAGTTGAGAAAGGGCAGAAGACTAAGTCAGAATGAGAACATAACAGGCAGTGGGAGGAAATGGTGACTAGGTGGCACCAAAAAGGGAAGGGGGCAGGCCAGATAAAGAGGTAGCAGGTGAGATGTGGGGTTGGACAGATGAGAGTTATGGTTGTGAAAGGAGACTAATAGAGCAATATAAATGACTGGCAGTAGGCAATGCAAACAAAGCTGCCAAAACCTATTAACCATATCTTTCCCATTGTTGTCACCAACAAATGTGACCTGCAGCAGATACAAGGAAAGCAGCATAAACATAACATCAGCAGGTTAAAAAAAAATCATTGGTAAGAAATTTATTCCCATAGTTATGTATGTATATTGTACTTTGACTCAAAAATTCACTTTATTGAAGTCAAAGGAGTGAATCTTGGAGCCAGAGTACAACACACTCCTCAACTATATAGAGCATTGAGCACTATTGATCAGTGATGACATTCCAGCCACTTGTCCTTTAGCATATCAATGAACCCTATTACAGGAGATTCTCTTCTATGCCAACTGATGATAAGTAGTCAGTATAGGTTAAAGTATTATTTGGCATAGTGAGTCATGGGATCTATTATTACTTTGTAACAATGCATCAAACAACATTCAATATACTATCAATCATGTCTTTACAAAGAATGGAAGTGAATTTCTTTGATCTGAACCTGGGCAAATGGATCACCTAGATCCAATGGTGTTTGTAAAACAAGTCTGTCAGTCCACATCTATAACATAATTGACCTTCTATTTAGATTAGTTGAAAAAATAACTTAATGTATAAATAAATATGTTTAATGTTTTCATTCTATTTAAAATCATTTTAGAGATTTGAACTTTCAGACATTGAGAAAAATATTATCCATTAACTTTGAATTCTTACAATCTAGGTATTTTTCATGCAATTTTTCATTCATTTCTACAGATTTGGATTGGCTGCTCCTCTGAATTACTCTGCAGTTAAATATAGAAATCAGCCTCCTACGTAACACTGGCCATTACCTCCACAGATCTT
>JARFYF010000112.1:42635650-42646202 GCA_030265395.1 Rhina ancylostomus | reverse complement strand
CGGATTCACACTCAAGATACATCCATCGAGGACACTGAATTACATCTACACCTTGTGCTCAGAAAATTAAATATCTAATATTAATTGCCCAATAGTAAAATCTAAAGTAAGGCAAAGCCATACCATCATCCTTTTTTAATTTTTGTAAATATTTCTTACTTAACCTTGGGCTTTCATTCTGCCATATGTATGAAAGAACTTTAGAATCAAAGGTATCGAAAAAGGATTTTGAGATGAAAGTTGGAACTGTCTGAAATAAATACAGAAATTTTGGTAAAATATTCATCTTAACCACATTAATTCGGCCAATCAATGATAGAGACAATGGGGACCATTTGATAAACAATTGTCTACTATGATCAATTAAAGGTAAAAAGTTAACTTTGAATAAGTCCTTGGGCTTCTTGGTAATTTTAACACCCAGATACATAATCAGTCACTAATCTAAATGGTAATTGCCTATAAATTGGGACTTGCATATTTAATGAGCAAAGTTCACTCTTATTAAGATTTAATATATAACCAGAGAAAACACTAAACTGAGCAAGCAGTGATAATGCTGCATGGATAGATTTCTCCGGGTTAGAGATATCAAGTAATAGCGTTCCAAGGCAATATCAAATAATAAAGGACTTAAAGGGCAACCCTGTCTAGTGCCTCAAAAAAGCCTGAAAAAGGGGGATTTCTGATTATTAATAGGTATTGAAGCCATAGGTGTATGGTAAATCAATTTAATTGTGGATATAAGATTTGGGCTAAAATTAAATTTTTCAAGTGTGTTGAATAAATATTTCCATTCAACTCTATCAAATGCCTTCTTGGCATCTAGTGAGATAACACATTCTGGAATTGTAGATGAAGGAGTATATACAATAATCATTAACCTCCTAATATTAAAATGCAAATAACAATTCTTATAAATCCTGTCTGGTCATCAGAAATAATTTGTGGAAGTACCTCTTCCAGTCTAGAAGCCAACATTTTGGAAAACATTTTGGAATCCACATTCAATAAAGAAATAGGTCTGTAAGATGCACATTCAGTGGGATCTTTATCCCTCTTAAGAATTAAAGAGATAGTTACTTCATAAAAGGATTGTGATAATTTACCCACTGATAGGGCATCTTTAAAAATGTTACCTAACAAGGGAGAGAGAAGAGCAAGAAAGGATTTTAAAAATTCAACTGCATACCCATCGGGACCAGGTGTTTTACTCAAATTCATTGAAGAAATCACTTTCTTAATTTCTTCCTCCAAAATGGGCACATCTAATATTAAACGTTCATTAAGTAATAATTTCAGAGTCTTCAAATTCCATAAAAATTCATGCATTGATATAGAATCCTCAGGAAATTCTGATTGAGATCCTCAGCCATCATCATATTAAATAGTGAAGCAGGGTCAATGGTCCCTTCTTATGAAAAAAGGCAGACAAATTTACATCCAAGAAGCTCTCACAAACACAACAGATGTTCCGTTTTAGAAACATTGATCAAAGGATACATTTTGTCAAGGTCATCAGGGGAATAACTCCTCTCCTCCTGAAAATGGTACAATGGTTTTTTTTAATTTTCCACCCACCCAAGAGTGTCTTGGTTTAACAATTTGCTCCATTACATTCAGTAACTGCACTTGTTTTTGTGTTCAAGTCACCGGAATGAGATTCTAATCCAAAACCTGACTCACAACTGAGCCACAGCTGATTTTCACTATAAACACAAAACACCTTTAATGTTACTGATGCTGAAGAATGAATGTGTTAGAGCTTCTGGAAGCAGCAATAAGAAAAATACATCTAATTACCAAAGGGGGCTTGTGACTTCAGCTCTTTCAGTGCAAAAGTGATACCTTACAATGTGATGCACTCTGGGGAATTGGGAGAGGTTTGGTACCTATATATATGCAACATTGTAATTGTGGCTTCATGAACAGCCCTCACTAACTATTGTGTCAAAACAGCACTTGACCTATCAGCTTCCATCCCCAGTGGAACACTCAAGTTGCATCTCAATAATAGATTTCCTCCTGTAATAGCAAACACTTACATCGTTGTAGGTAATAAAGTTCCAAGATAAAGCCAAACCACTGTACAGCTTCAGAACAATGTGATCCCAAGTCTAGACCGCTAATAAGATGCAAGTGCCGATACATTTGCAGTTATTTATTGCTATTTCACTGCAGTGACACTAAAGAGTTTTTCTTTACACCAGTGTTAAATAGAGGACAGCCTTTGAGCTATTAAACACACAAGCACATCTGTCAAACTGCCCTGTAACAAATACAAATGAAAAATTCAAATGGACAAGTTATACAACTCTATCAAATCCCATGAAATAAACTCAGTTAAGTCTTGAACATTAGATTCTTGGGATCCTGGGCGAGAAGAACAGTCAATGACCCCTTAAATTTAATTAAATGCATGAATAGTTCAGTTACATTAATAAAGCAAACCAAAAGCTTTAAGCAGTGTGTTAACCAAAAGCTTTAAGTGTGTGCAGGAAGTGCTGGACACACAATGTGAGTTTTACAATGATAAAATTAATGATATAGAGACAGAGCAATACAGCATAGAAACAGACCCTTCAGCCCAACTCATCCAAGCTAACCAAGATACCCATCTAAGCTAGTCCCAGTTACCTTGTTAATGTCGTTGTTTCCACTTAAAAGAGCAGTCAATGTTATTTAAGCATAATTTTTGCCCAGCTGCTATTTTCATGTTCCTTCATTGGTATAATTTCGTGTTTTATCATCATTTCATTGTCACCTTTTGTAATACTACTGACTGTTCGTACTGCCTAGTTAATTTTCCTGTTAATAGGATTAGGTACAATGGCACCACATAGGTGCAGCACTCCAAATGCTTCCAGCTACCAAGTCTCAATCCTCCAATTACAGTCTAATTGCCAAAATTTATGCAACAGCCAAACAATGCAGTTTATGAATGGTTGACTGCTGAGCTGTATTCATGAGGGTACCAGGCAGGGAAGTCTGTTTGGCTGGAGCCCCATAAGCCCATCTATTATTGCGACCATGATCAAACTACCTATACACTCCAACAAACTGACCTGAATAAATAAAAACAGAAGTGCTCAGCCAGTTAGGCTGCAACTATGGAGAGAGGAAGTAAGTTAACAGTGCAGTCAATGACCTTTTGTCAATGCTCATCTGAAGAAAGGTCATCGACCTGAAACATTAACTCTGCTTCTCTCTCCACAGATAAAGCCGGAACTAAGTATTTCTGGCTTCAGGTTTCAGCCATCTGCAGAATTTTGCTTTTAGACTTCTGGCCAAATGCCTTGTAATAACAGTGGTGACAATGCAGCAATCATCAGTGCAAGCCTACATCAGAACCTTAAGTGTTATAATCCATAACCCTGAAGCAAAGCAAATGTGCTCCAATGAGCCAAAACTGATATACAGACATTAAAAAAATCTTAGCTTCACACTCCTCTGTACAGTAATTGTTACCAACACCTAAACTGTATAAAACTGTTCATTATCTGTTCAAACCAAACAGAGTTCCTAAAGTAATAAGTTTGGGCAACAGTTATATTTCCTGAATCAAGACTTTGTCTCGATGCTAATCAAATGTTTTTGACAGAACATTGAAAAAGAAAGCTTTCTTTTCCAACTACAATAAGATAGTGACATGTCAAAGTGTTGACAACATTATGAATAAGCACTTTTGTTAATTGTTCAAAATATCAGTTCAGGAAAGAACCAAAATAGAACAAAGGTAAAAGGATCATAACGAACATGAATTTGGCAAAACCAAGTAGAGCTAAAAACTTTAGCAAAAACAGATGAAGTAACCTTGCAGTTACTTGTTCCCTTCTAAGATTTGATACCAGAATATTGACTTGTCTGTTCTAAGCATATATGCTGCTAAATGTTTCCACCAATTTCTGTTTATTATGAAGATTTATTGGATTTGCATCTTTTTGCTTTTTCTTAAGCAATTTGCTTAGCCTGGTTTTCACCACCATTTATCTTCTTAGCACCCAACTCCAACCAACTGGAGTTCAACTCCAATTGAACTCCACCCTGTATTCTGATTTACTTGATGATATTCAACAATCCTCTAACCAGTCCAATTAGCATTTTTGCAATGCACCACTCTACCATTTATTGCTATAAGCATGATCTGCGTCTACCCTGTCATGCCCTTTGCACTTTGTCTACCTACACTGCACTTTGTCTGTAACTGCAACACCATATTCTGCATTGTTTTTTTTCTCTCCACTATCTCAAAGTAATTATATATCTCATGATCTGTCTGGATGGCACAGACACAAAAGCTTTTCACTGTATCTTGGTATGTGACAATAATAAACCATAAATAAAAATAATAATCTCTCTCCCTCTGGCTGCAGCAGTTTCAACAAAATTTACAGTTGCTCCAGACTGGTTCTCAGTTCTGCATCATCTTCATTTTATCATCTTTGGTTTTAAAAGAAAACTTTTTATTTTGATATTACAAGGATCAGGAACTTGTATCTCTTGATAGAGCTGGATCAAAATAGTCGATCCTGTCCCTAGGTCTAATACTCAAACTATAATTTTTTTTGATGAAGTTATCTGTTTTCTTAGAAGTCTGATCTCAACTTCTTTGTGAATCATGCCAAATCTTGTTCCCATTCCACTCTGACATTCCTGCCTTTGGCCTCCCCCACAGTTGAAAACCAGCTGAATACAAAAGTATCTGCCTTTGTCCCCTGCAGGCTTGTGGTCTGTGGTAACCTCAGACCTTCGATGCAGATTTCTACTTTTTCTCACATTTTCCATTTCATTCCCCTCGACCTTGAAAGTTTTTTTAGCTGAGTATCTTTCCCATGCCTTTCTCACCAGCAGCGTTTTAACAACATTGTGGAAGCCAATGGCAGCCAAGGCAAGATTTATGGCAAACAATGTATTCTACATTAAAAGAAAGCAAGAAAATAAAAAACACATTCACTCAATAGTCTGAAAAACAGTATTTACAGAATCTATTTCAAAAATCTATCATTCAAGGCAAACAGAACTCAAATGAAACAGCAAAACTTCTTACGATAAAAGCACAATTTCCAGCAAGATGCTGAACGGACAGTTGTTGCCCAAGACAAATTAGATGCCCACTCAATCCCCATCTCTTGCAAGAAAGCTTCCTCTGGGCACAGAAGTATCTGACAAAATTCTCGCTACAGATCCTCGCCGGGTTCCAAATGCCTGACTTACAGACAGTTTGTACCTGCAATGAGTGTGTGGGAGACCAGTTGGATGGATGGGGATGGATTTTCCAGCTAATCTGGGATTGCACACATCTTCTGCCAGGTAGGAACGAGGCATTTCCACAAGCCTTCTCTCCAACCTCCCTCCCCATCCTAAGTCACAACAACCACAGGCTGGATCAAGCCGAGCAGAGATGGGACCGCTGCATAGACTCACTTGTTCACTCAGCCAGTAAGACCAGCTGGCAGTCGCTCTTCCCGCACCTACTTGCTCTCCCACCACATCTGTTTCTGTGATCCTCTCCGACACACTGTTTTTGTTCATTTCTGACTTATGAAGAGTTCAGGTACGATCAGTTCTCATTAACCAGTTCTGTGTCATAACCTGTACTTTCCACCTCTCAGAGGCAAGAGTCAGGCATCACCATTCCTTGCTGTGGTTCCTCCGATCTTAGTTTATACAGGATTTTTTTAAAATTACTCCAATATTCTATCCCATTGAAGGATTTACACTCTTCATTTTTTTTCTCTGTTCAGATGTTGAGAGATCCACTGTATATTTTGGGCAGTTGCACATTTTCCCTCATAGACACTGAATCTGATTAAGGATGTTTAATGCACTGTTCAGTTTTGGAGTAAACTTTAAATAAGTGAATGGGAATTCTACCTCACTGTAATCAAAATCCAGTAACTTGGTGCTAAAGCCAGAAATCAGCCTGAGCCAAAACCAATAGCTCTGATGCAGGCCCACAGAGAGGCTAGCTAGCTACAGCCAAACTCTGCAGAACACAGAAGCCAACAACGTCAGTAGCTCTCCTAGTTACAAGTTTTTAACAGACTAAAGTGCAAACTGCACAGAGAAATGTACATTTTGACATAAAAACAGATTTCCATTGTTGAATAAAATCTTTATCAAAGCCTTCCACACTCCTCTTCTCCCACCAGTCTCTGCAACCTTGCATCTCTGCAGTCTACAATCCAGTTTTGATCTCTTCAGCATCACTCCACTATTGTCCAGCATGTCTTCAACTGCCAAGTCTCCCTGCATCTACCATGTGAAACCTCGTTAGAATGTTCTTTTAAACTCTAGAGTCTGCTCAATCAGTAAACCTGCCGTCCAATAACCAGTCTAATTAATCGTTACTAGAATCTCTCTTTAACAGTATGTCCTTTTTTATGTAAAGGAGATCAAAACAGTGCATAGTACCCCAGGTTCAGTTTCATCAAGGCCATTTACAATTGCAGTAGGGTATTTTACTTCTAACCTCAAATCCTCGACTTTTAAAGGCCAGTATATGATTTAACTTCTAATTGTTTGCTGCTCCTGCCTGCTAACTTTCAGTGATCTGTGTACAATGTCCCTTTAACATCAGTATTTCCCTGCCTGCTGCCACATAAAAAGTACTCTGCCTTTCTGTCCAAAGTAGACGATTTCACATATTTCCCACATTATATTCCATGTTCCTGCCCATTCACTTAGCTCATCCATTTCCCCTTGCCTCCCCTTTACATTCTCCTCCTTTATGATTACACAAGTGCATTATTCTTTTGTTTATACTTTTCCCAAGCAGAGATATTGTGCGCAAGTCTATTCAGACAGTTGTAAGGGTATTCTGATTTGGGGACAGGAAGGATAGAGATATTGACTAATCCAATTTGCACAATGCCCACAAATCAATTTAACAGTAGGAATGATTGCAAATTAGGCCCCAAGTATCCATTCTTTTTTTCTCCCATATGAGTTTCCTTCACTTTCCAACATCCCTCATTTACAAGAAGTTGAAGGCTGCAGCAGAGTATGGAAACAACTGAATCCACACTCTGCACTATTTCACATTATTCTCAATGTGATGGCTTAAAACTAACAAAGGACACAACAACAATCCTACCTATCCCAATAATTCAACTGCATAAGTCGTACACAAGTAATGACTGTGCCCTCAACTACCAGAACCCCCAAGCTCTGGAATTCCTACCCTAAACCTCTCCTCCTCACTCACTGCTCAAAGATACCTAAAAACCTCTCTCTTTGACCAGCTTTTGATCAGCTCCCTTCACAGTTCCACATGGCTAAATATCAAATTTTGTTTGCTGACCCACCTGTGTCAGACCTTAGGACATTAAAGGCATGAATGCAAGTTATCACTGAGATAACTTCAGTAGCACCTGTGATATCCCCACCCTTCTAAAATTGCTGGACTCAAAGCCTTTGACCACCTATCTCCATTTTAAATACAAAATATTTGGCCATAACACAACAGGGAGAAATTGAGAGTTTAGAACATAGAGGAAGTTTAGCCACTGGCTAACACTGTTGGACGCCAATTAAAATGGAAAATGTCCTGCAAATTCAGTCAGATTCTGCCTTCAGGAATAAGAAAATTCGCCTGCACTATTTTGCACAATTGATATAAATGTTAGGCTATGTTTAGTCAAGCATAGATACCCCAAATATTTAAAACCAACTTTAACTTCCTCTTCAAGTTAACAAAGTTTTCACACAGTGACATTTTCAATTCCATCACCTTCCCTACTCCATGCCCTAAAATCACAATTGTACCTGAGCACTAACCTCTCACCAAAATTCATCAAATCCAGTGCAGGTATTCTTCAACAGATTGTGAACATGGCTTCAAAAAAAAAAATTGCACAAGGTCTGGTTCCTACTAAACTGATTTCATTTTCTCTCTTTTTTAAATATAAAGTGGTAAAATATCACCAACTATCAGAGATCAGGAATCAGAATCCAATACATCATTTTCAGATTCCAAGGTGAGAGGGGAAAGTTTAAAGGAGACATGCAGGGCAAGTTTTTTTTTATATACAGAGTGGTAGATGCCTGGAATGGGCTGCCAGGGGTCATGGTAGAAGCAGATATGACAGTGGTGTTTAAGAGGCTGTTAGACAGATGAATATGCAGGGATGGAGGGATACAGATCATGTACTGGATGAAGAGAACAGCAAACAATCTGCTGGAGGAACTCAGCAGGTCGAGCAGCATCTGTGGGAGGAAAGGAATTGTCAACATTGAGCCAAAACGCTGCATCAGGACTGACCACAGGCAGAAGTGATTTAGTTTAGTTTGGCGTCGTGTTCTGTACAGACATCATGGGCCAAATGGCCTGTTCTTGTGCTGTACTATGTTCTATATGAGTAGTCTGGATTACTTTCAGTGATTAATCCAATAGTACGAATCAATTTAGCAGCAGGAATTAAATTTAGGGAGAGCAGTATATTTAAATTCATTGACTGCGGAAGTGAGAGATTGAAAAAGCAAACATAACGGTTTTATTTTTAATTTAACTTTAACAAATTGATGTTTACAAATACCAGTAAAAATTCCAGATTGACCTTGCAGAGAAATAGCCATAAGGCCCACGTGGACAATGAAAAATATTGCTTGTGACTTTATTTCTGAAATATACAAGCAGAAGAACATATGCTGGGTACTTCATTACATTCACATAACCCCATCAATACAACCTACCACAAACGTGCACTGTAAACTTACTCCTACCCTTCATACTTCCACACCAAACATGCATGTACAAAGACTACCTACTGTTTTTAAGCATACTTGTACCAGGATTACAGAAGATCTACATTTATTTTTGCATCCCTTTTTCAACTGTCCCAAAAGGGACTTCAACAAGTTTAGTATCAATGGTCAGTATTAACATGGTGGGCCAAAGGGCTTGTTTCCGTGCTGTATGACATACGACTTTAAGAATGAAGTATTTCTTAAAGTCTCTTGTAATGTAGTCTACCAATTTGACAAAACCAAGCCCCCACAAGCTGCAATGTGGTAATGACCAAAGAAACAGTTCCAGAAACATTGATTGAAGGATAAATATTAGAGAGCCACTTTGACTCAGGGTCTTTTATGTGCACCTTTGAGGAAGACCAAGCCAATGCCACCACTGATGTTGGCAGAATCTCAGATGATGATGATGATGATGATGATGATCACCACCACTGGAAAGAGATAAGTAGGACCTCAAAGGTAATAATCTCAGGATTACTACCTGTTCCATGTGCTAGTCAGAGTAGCAATAGCAGCATAGTTAGGAATGAATATGTGGCTTGAGCAGTGGTGCAGGAAGGAGGGTTTTAGATTCCTGGACTATTGGAACTGGTGCTGACGGAGGTGGGACCAGTACAAATCAAACGGTCTACACCTGGGCAGGACTGGGATCAATTTCCTAGGGGCATTGTTTGCTAGTGCTGTTGAGGGCGGCTTAAACTAATATGGTGAGGGGGATAGGAATCTATGCGGAAAGGCAGAGGGAAATAAACAGAGACCAAGAACAAAAGGTAGAAAAGAGAAAAGTAAGAGTGGAGTACAGAAAAGTCAAATGCAAAGGACACAAAAGTTACTAGATTCTAAAGGGACAATGAGTGTAAGGGCATTTTATCTGAATGCCTGTAGTATTCAAAACAAGGTCAGTGAACTTGTGGCACAAATAAGTACAAAGGGGTATGATTTAGTGGCCATCACAGATATGTGATTGCAGGGTGGAGACAAGTGGGAATTAAATATCCAAGGATATCAGGTAATACGGAAAGATAGGCAGGAAGCTAAGCGAGGTGGTGCAGTGCATTATAATGAGATCAGGGCAATAGTGAGAGATGATATAAGATCTAAGGGGAAGAATGTTGAATCCATCTGGGTAGAGATTAGGAATAGTAAAGGGAAAAAAAGTCACTGGTGGGAGTTGTCGATAGGCCACCGAATAATAACATTACAGCAGCACAGGCAACAAACTAAGAAATATTTGATGCTGTAAGAATGGAATGGCAGTTGTCATGGGCAAATCAAGTTGGTCAAGGCAGTCTTGAGGAGGACTTCATAGAATGCACTCATGATGGCTTTCTTGACCAAGGAAAAATGCTATCTTAGATCTGGTCCTATGCAGTGAGACAGGTAAAATTAACAATCTTGTAGTTAGGGACCCTCCAGGAAAGAGTGATCATAGTATGATTGAATTTCTCATACAAACGGAGGGTACAATAGTTCAATCTAAAACCAATAATAGCTTAATGCTTAAACAAGGGAGAGCACAACGGGATGGAGGAGTCGGCTAGCGTAAATTGGAAGCACAGGCTATACAGTGGGATAGTTGAGGAACAGTGAAAGACTTTCAAGGAGATTTTTCTCAGTGCTCAACAAAAGTATATTCCAGTTAAAAGCAAGGACAGTAAGGGTGGGGAGAACCAGTGTTGGATAACTAAGGAAATAAAAGAAGACATCAAGCTAAAAGCTCATGAATACAAATTTGCCAAGGAGTAGTGGGAAACTGGAAGATTGGGAAAACTTTAAAAAGCAACAAAGAACCACTAAGCAA
>JARFYF010000112.1:42483601-42497401 GCA_030265395.1 Rhina ancylostomus | reverse complement strand
GTCAGAGGCAAGTTGTTTTTTACGCAAAGAGTGGTGGGGGTGTGCAACGTACTGCCAGCAGAGGTGGTAGAGGCAGATACATTAGGGACATCTGAGGGATTCTCAGATTACCACATGAATGATAGAGAAATGGAGGGCTATGTGGGAGGGAAGGGTTCGATAGATCTTAGAGCAGGATAAAATATCAGTACAACATCGTGGGCTGAAGGGCCTGTACTGTGCTGTAATGTTCTTTGTTCTATGTAAAAAGAAATAGAATTAACTTTCAGATTGAAGATTCTTCATCATTCTTTGACTGGAAACGTCAACTCTTTCTTTTTCCACAGTTGCTGCCTAACTTGCTGAATATCTCTGTATTCTCTACTTTTATTTCAGATTTTAAGCATCTGCAGTTTTTGATTTAATTGTCATTTTAGCCCCAGGAGTAAGTCCCAATGTTCCTGTTAATGACGTTCTTTTCCAAATTGAACCAGAACTTCTTTGTGACAGCAGTTGGTTTGTTCTCTCCTTTGCCAGGGCTGATAATTTCCTTTGAATGGTCTTCACACCCAGCAACACATTGAATGATGCCAATTAAACTGGAGCACAACCTTTACATGTTTGAGATCCATTTTTAAACCAATGCATCTCACTGCACAAATTTCTAGCTCCACTGTTTGTGAATCACCCCCTAAATAGTTGAAATTCTACCATTCTGGTGTGCATTGTGTACCCAGTCATACATTAATAGGTGTGAGGAATGATACACACACAATTCCAAAGAAAACTATCATTGGTAACCAATATTTGGGGCTATTTCCCTTGATTTATCTTCCTTCGATGACCAGTTTGCAATTACTTGCCTATAGTTTAGAGTTGAGGTGCCATTTGGAGAGTCATGCTGAGCTCTTTCTAGGAGTTATAAATTTAAATTTTTAAAAAATTTTATTTACAGTGTGGTAACAGGCCCTTCTGGTCCAACGAGTCTGTGCTGCCCATTTTAAACCTCAAATTAACCTACCCATACGTCTTTAGAATGTGGGAGGAAACCAGAGCACCCAGAGGAAACCCACGCAGACACAGGAGAACGTACAAAGTCCTTACAGACAGTGACGGGAATCGAACCCCGATCGCTGGCGCTGTAATAGCGCCACGCTAACCACTATGCTACCATGCCATCCCAAATTATTATTGAAACAAATTAGGATTAGGGACACTGTCAATTTGGAAAGCAGCCAAGTGTCAAGCAATCAGGTTGTCCCGACCTGAAACCAATCAATTATAACATTGAGTAGTTACGTTAATTCTGGTTGTTTTTGCATGATGAGTTTCATAGGCTGTGTCAGAAATGATTTGAGGATTACAGTTGTCTGAGGAGTGTGATGCCAGAGGAAATCAGGCAGACTTCTGTAACCAAATAATAGAGCTCGCTTGACAAATGGAAAACTAAATCAATCCAGTCAGAGAGAACTGCCTCCTCTCAATAAGCACCCACATCTTGGAACGGTGAAGAAATTGGTGTTATCACAAAATACCGTAACATTCCACTATCCAGCATACTTGGAACTTTGGTGGTGCTGGACCAACACATTTTCTGATGCTTTCTATTAATACTCACACATTTTAAATTCACTTTTAAGTTGTTATTATATTATAATAAATTTCCCAGCAAACCAAGTTTAGAGGGACCGCAAGAAACAGGACCCTGGTCAGCTTAAAGAGAACATGGGAAACTGGTGAGTCAGATGTTGAACCACTGGGATGTTTGAATGGTCAGATAGTGGATTATTAGAGTTCTACTCTAGACTGAGCTTAGATAACAGTTGTTATTTAAGCACATAACTGGTTCAGGCCAAGTCGTTGGTGGGAATATGAGAGCTGGTTATCAAATGCACACTCCAAGACATTCAACACAAAGAACAAAATGCCATTCCATTGGGACACTGGTCAGACCGTACTCAGAGAAGGACCTGGGTAGTACAGTCATCAAGCCAGTGTTGTAAGAAAATGAGAAGTCCAGCAGGGGTTTGATGGACTCAGGGATGACATTAATAGGGGTGTCAATACTGGTAGTGCAGGAGATGGCAATTCAGTGGGGATCTGAAGTCAACAATGGGCTGGACTGGGCCGTTCGGATGCCCGCTCCGCAGTGCACAGGCTGGTGCTTTAATGTATTAAAATGGAAATATAACGCATTTTCAGGAGGTTAATGTTTGAATACCTGGGCCTCTCAAACCTTCACCCAGCTCCCCCTTCTGTACACGGGCCGGGGGCCAGGCCGAGGCCTCGCCTCCAGGAACGGGAGGACAGTCGGAGCTCGCATTCCCACATTGCTCGGGCCGTGCCAGGCCAGGACTGGCAAGGGAGGGCGGAGGAAGGCAGGGCCCTGGCACCCGTTACTGCAAGCACGACCGACCGATCAGATAGTGAAGAACAGCGGGAGGGTCGGAGGTCTGTGTTGCGCGACGAGCAGCTGGGCTCCGCCGCGCCCCCTGAACCCAGGGCCCGGCCCGGCCGGGGCACAACATTCTCAACAGACGAAATATGGGTCGAAAATAGGTGTGGAGAAACTATCAACGAGTGGAAAAGGGCCAGAGGGTCGAAGGGAAATAGAATGAATTAAATAACGGTGAAATATAGTCTACAATATATAAGTGTTAAAATAGCATTTTAGCACCGTAAATCTGTACTATACTACAGACGGGGCTAACTCCTTTTCTTCAGACAGACTGCTGCAACGGGGCGTTGAAAGAGACGATCAGAACCAAAGCATCTCCTCCGATCCATCATCTGAACCATCGGAAACTTGCAGCTACTGCTTCTCGGAGCAGAGGATCGGCAGAAAAGAACGAAAGCTGTCGTCAAACCTGACAACGTCCCATCAGTGCATCCAGATAGCACCTGCAGCCGACACACGAGCTCTACCCTCTGCCACAGTCCCCCAAAACAAGCCGTTTCAGATCATCTGTTCTCCCTCCCAACCCAGCACAAAAGAAATAGAGAGCTTCCTGGAGAAGTGCCACATTAAGTATTGAAACCACTTGACAATGACCACTGTTTACATCCACCAGTGAGAGTGGTAGCTCTTCGAAAAGTTCAGGGCTTTAACGATTGCCCATTTTACTGAGGGTAGTTTAGTTTGATTTTTGTACTAGAGAACACTTTATTTTTGCAGACTACTGTTACAATGACAAGGCTATCTTCAACCAAAATAGGCAAATCACTAAGACTTGGACAAGACAATATTTTCGTTATTTCATGATCTGTGGTTCACATGTTATTCAGATTGGCAGGTGCCACACGTGTCTTTGTGCCTTTTGATGAACTGGATTCGGGGAGGGCAAAAAAAAGGGGCAGGAGGAAAGAGGGGAAAAAGAGGGGTGGAAGGGAAACCAGCTATTCCTGCTGCTAACCTAACAAGTGAAAATGAGAACAAGGCATTGAAGACCAGTTAAGGTTATGTTTTGTTTTAAAAAGAAAAAAAAAGCAAATAATTAGGAAGACTACAAATGGTAAGTTCAATCACATTCAAAAAGGGAGCTACATAAAAAACTGAAAAGTAAGCAGGGCTATAGGTAAAGGGCAAGGAATTAAGAAGTGCTGGATTGGTCTTAGAGGCAGTATGAACTCAGCAGGTCCAAAGGCTGTAACTGTGAACCAACAGAACTAGCATACCCTGCATAAATGTGAAAACGGCTACAAATTACTTGTGAATAGCTTCCAATGGAAAAAAAACGAAGCTTGCAACTTCAGGAGTAGAAATGATAAAACAATGATAGAATGTCACTAGATCTAATATTAATTCAACACTTATTCATATCGCGTAATAGCACTGCCAGATAGAAAGTGTTCTACTCCACCTGTTGGATTATCCATAGGTCTTCAACCTTATGTAAGAATTATAAAACATTTTCAAATGAACCTTTGGGAGGCTGCTGAGAAAATGACTCATTTGGTTTTGTGAATTGCACTGAAGGGTCCAAAAAGAAATCAGGAAAACAAGCTATAGACTCGATAGGCTAAGTAGCTTCATATATCTTAAGAATGTATGTGAAACAAAAAGTTTAAGGCCAGTTAGCCTTACTTGGGTTGTGGAAAACTTAAAATCCACTAAAATATAAAAACTAAAATGTGAATACTTAAGAAGCATTAGTTATTATGAATGTAATGGTCCATTTAAGAATAGTTACATGCATGATGCGTCTAAGATACCGTGACTCATTTGGATCTTCAGATAGTATTATAAGCGAGACTTGTGAAGCAAATTTTACAAATGGGCATCATAAAGAATTGTAAAGCAAAGCTAAATGTAAAAGTCTGTGCATTTTTGTATCAATAAAAAATTGCAAATATGACAGAGCTTTAAAATGTGCACATATTGGAGGTGATACAAGTTATAGGAACAGAAATGAGTGAGCCTTGCATGTAGAGAAAAATAACACCTCACAAATCCAGAATCAAAATCATGCACAATTTGGAAGATTCTGAAGGAAAGTTTAAAACAACTAGAAAATTAGAGGCAGGATGCAAGACTGAGCTAACTTTCCAATTTGGCATCACCAAAGTTCACCAGGAACTAAAACAGGTTTTGTTCTCACTACCATAGTTCATAAGTGAGATTATGCTAACCAAAATTGTACATACTTAGAGGCAGTACGTAAGGAGAAAAAGTTGTCTCACTGATTATGGCAGGACATTCAAATCTATCACAGGGAAATACAATATGATACAATACAAATAGATAGGTCTCCATGACATTATGAAGACAATATCAGGTAGTCTCCCATAGTCAAATGATTTATTTTGACATTTTGCTTTTTCAGAACATGGAAAATAAAAATCAAATGAGATTACAAATGAAATTGGTACTGCAGGCAATACCACAAATGGAGAACTAGAATAACATAGTGGGGCTGAATTCAAATATACATTACCCTGTCTGGAGGATATTAATGGGAGTCCTTACATTTTGTTTTATAGAAGATAGTGCATTAACAAATGATCCTTAGCATGGGAAATGCCTGACCCACCTGGCACTCCGGGAAATGCATTTTAAGCAGCTTTTGTATACCAAACACTAATACCCACAAATAAAAAGGGCAACTCCCAGAATGCACTGCGATTACCCAAGCTCATGAGCCGAGCACATCACTTAAACTGCTGAGGCTGATTTTTAGTTTTCTAAGCCTTTTGAGGGCAAAGTGTGTGAAAGCAGATGTATTACAGTTGGATGTTTTCACTTCTGTTATTGAATCCATTCCACCACAGTGAGCTACACATCTGTTTAAGTTGAGCAAGTGTCCATTGCAGGATGACTGATAATCTGAAGGCCAAGTGACATGTTTGAGATTTTTGCATAATTGTGAATGAAAATAAATAGAAACTTTAAAAAAAAAGTCATTGCCATTGGATATTCTACTTTGGAGACCATCTAAAAATACTACCAAAATGAATGTTATAGCCAATGTTTAGCAGTGTATTAACAGCAGGATTATAAGAACTATGTTGAACATCTTATTTTTGCTTTGAGATCTAAAATCAGTTAACAATCATTAGCTATGACATCATTTCAGACAAAATCAGTGCAGGAAATCTGTAACCATAATTAATCCTTCTACGAATCATTTTGTTTGCACAGCTTCACAGTAACATTAAAAAGTTCTGGTGGGAATGTATGGATGGAAAATTTCTTACCACAATAATAGAAAACTTGTCACTTGACCTTAAACGTATGAGAAAACAATTCTCAAAATGTAGCTTACACTGCCATGTGGACATTGCCCATGCCATACCCAATACTTAAGTTTCTGGCGCACTGCACGATACACAGGGGATGGCATATGAAATGCCCGCGTGGGACTTACACCGCATTCACCTACATGTAAACAGCACAGGTTCTACACTTCACCGTAGTTACAAGAAAACCCAATACTTAAAAGGCCTATTCCAGAGGAATGAACACAAATGAAACTCAACTTGCATAAGTATTTTTTAGCCAAGTGAAAGAGTTTTGAATTCTGAGATCCAGAGGAATGCAAAGCACTGTGGAATATTATTTGCTTATACACAAAGGTGCCAAGGGAAAAGCAGCTATAAAAGGACAATTTAAAATTGCTTCCACAGGTTGTCTGAAGCTTCACTCATGGATGACTGTTTGCCAGTAGGCAGATTCAAGTGACAGGCTCTCATGATCCAAACACCTGCTGCCATATGTCTAGTTTGTGAATAATCTTCTAAACACCCTGAAGAGATCGTTTGTCAAATTTCAGGCTGGAACACACACATTTACTGTTTCCTATCATCATTTCATGGCAAGAAATACAGAAACAAATATTGAGAGGATCAAGCTGATTAGAGCAGTTGTGGAGTTCAACCAAATTATTCTATTTTAAAAGGTGAGCAACTGAAGGGAATATTCCAAATTCAATCTTCAACCTCAGAAACACTAAAACAAGACAAGCAGAGGGGTTAAATATGCAAAAAATGCAGCACTTCAACAGGGGCAAACTGCTTGGTCAAAGCAACAAACAAGATGCTGGAGGAACTCAAAGGGTCAAGCAGCACCTGTGGAGGAAACAAACAGTTGACATATCCAGTCGAGACCCTTCATCTGGACTAAAAGAGTACAGAGGAGACAGCCAGTATAAAGAGGTGAGGAGGCATGGAACAAGAACTGGCAAGCGATAGGTGGATCCAGCTGTGGAGAGGTGACAGGTAGATGGAAGAGGAAAGAGTGGAAATAGTGACAGAGGCTGGGAGGTGATAGGTGGGGAAATAAAAGGGCTGCAAGTATTGGAATCTAATAGGAAAGGAAGGTGGAATCAAATAAGGGAGGTGGGGTGGGCAGATGGGAACAGTGGGGGAAGGGGACCCAGTTTGGTCAATTGGAAAGATATTTAAGAATCAATTCAGCTGAAAAAAGTGCATCCTACTTAAACCTGATGTCATCTCACAAACAGCAGATGCGAGGCAAGTTACAGTGTACCAGTTTGGATTTGGATTTATTTGCATTCTGCTTTTGTCAAATTTATCTGCAATTTTTCCACATTTGGTGGTAAATACCTACAGGGGTTCCAGCTACTGATGCTAAAATTTCCTACTCAAGTATATAATAATTACCCTGTCTAACATGAATGGCTAGAATTTGGACCTGATTCCACAAGGCCTTGCATTTCTCTCTATTCCGCTGCCCTGATTGCTAGCAGCTACACAAAAACCCATCACAATATGCACAGAGCTGCAGCAAACACAATATAGATGCCATGTGTCCTCAGAAACACAAATTTGAATGATAGTATTTTATGAAGGCTGAACCAAAGGCAAGTGACAAAGGGCTAGCTTTTTGCTCTGGTGGGGGAAGACATGTTATTTCATATAGGCAGTGGGTTAAAGCAGCCCAGTGAGGGAATAGCCTGAACAGGATATTCGGCAAGTAGTGCAACAAATGGGACAGTGCTATAAAGGTATACTTAATGGACCAGATAGTTTACTGAGAATCAACATGGCATCCAGGATGCTTGCTGATCACCATGAACTGTTAACTATAGTTATGCTCTGTTAACCACAGTTATGCTCTGTTTTATGATTTTTTTTTGTGTATAAATAAAAACATTTACTTATCCTTAACCGAGATTGTACAACATTATGAAATGAGCAATATCAGCTCCCGTGGAACAAGCTATTCGGGAGTTGCTCCTCAACATCCCGTCCTGCTTAAGAAAGATGTACAGAATATTCTATTTGTGGATCATAGTTCCAAAAGCAACTAATACAGAATATAAAAAAGAGAAAAAACATAACAAGCTGCATTTCATCAGCATTCCCTTGTCTCAGGCCCCTCTGGTCTGATCACATTGTTTCATATAATGAAGGCCACTCGGACTGCCACATGGATCCTACTTTCTGACAAGACAGAAAAAGCTCCCAAACATCGATCTACTGCTATGCCCAGACTGAATAATTTAAAAAATAAACCAAAGGGAAGAATCCAGAGCAGTCACTGTGGCTACGATTCAAACTGCAATGATGTGTGTGCATGCGTGTGCGCACCTATGCATGCACATACACGCATGCATGTTTTAAGACACAAACACAAAATTTTCCACCACTGTGATGTAAGGCCATCTTGAAACATGAGCATTTGTACAATAAACAAATACCAAGTCCAGTACAGTTTCATTACGGCACAGCTGCTCTGAACCTTTCTGACAAGAAAAAATTTAAACAAAGCTAGAAGGCAAACAAACCTGGGCCCAATAGAGAGATCTGTCAGGTTGCATCAATCCGCAGTCCTCTGGCAAAACATACATACTGAAAACCTGTCTCAGTACTGCATTCAGTTTTAATGGCCATTTTTCTGAAAATATATGCCTACTAGTTTCATACAGTACTCAATATCTAAATCCACAGAAGTGTATCTGCAAGTCATTAATACCATCGATTTGCTCTCAAACCCATCACATATCAATGGGATGGTTTGTTATTATTGTTATACACTTGGTCAGCTGGAGCACCGTGGGAACAGAAGCAGAGATGTGTACCCTCCCCCCTCCCTTCTTTCCAGAGATGCGGGCTGCAGCTTTGAGGATAACCCGTGCCTCCTCAGTCTCATTCCATTGGGTGTTCCGTCTCACTCCTTCAGACCAAAGTCAATGTCAAGTAGGTTCACTCAGTGCTGACAGTACTTAGAGTTTCAGGTAGGTTGTGTATCGTTCTGAAGGCTTCCCCCAGTCTGATAAGGCTACTCGTATTCAAGGAATTGTTTGTGATAAAACAAGAGATACCTACAGAAAAAGAAAAGTGAGTATTAAAGTAGCAATTAACTTATGTGTTCAGATGCACACCAGAACCAACCAAAGAACTTTATTACAGTGCTTTTTGTTTAAAAATGACAGTGACAACCACTATTGTGAGACATTATACCGGGTGTGCAAATACACACTGTACAAAATTTAAAAATCCAAAACAAAAGGAATTGAAAGCTTAAAAAAACAAGCTGAACAAATAAAAAATCTGGTAGAACTTCAGATGATGGGCAAAGTAGATGGGATAACACAAGAAAGAGCAGCAGAAGATCATTTAGCCCCTCATGCCTGTTCTCCCACTCAGAAAGACCATGGCTTTACCTTCCAGCACAAATTCCATATTTATCAATTCCCTTAATACCAAAAAATCTATCAGTTTGACTTGAATATACTTAGGAATTGAGCTTTCACAGCCCCCTTGGATACAGAATTACGAAGATTCACCACCTGCTGCATGAAGAAATCTCGTCAATTGCAAAAGTCTGACCCCTTATTTTGAGACAGTGAACTGCAACATTTAAGGGAAACATCACTGCATCTACCCTGTCAAGCCACAAAAGAATTTGGTACATTTCAATGGAATGACCTCTCATTCTGCTATAACTCCAGTCTACTTAATCTCCCATCATACTGTAAACCGTTCACTGCAAGAATCACTGCCTTTCATCTACTGCAAATATACCCATGCTTGGGTCAGGAGGACAAAGGAACACAATACTACAAGTGCAATCTCACTAGGGCCTTACATAATTAGACTGAGTTTCTTATATTCAGATTTAATTGCCTTCTTAATTGCTTACTGTACCTTCAGGTTAATTTTCAATGATTCGCATACAAGAACATTCTGGTCCCTCTGAACATCACCACCTTCCAAACTCTCACCATTCAGAGAGTTCAAAGGAGGATTGGGTTGAGTTGGAAAGTTAAAGAGTGAAGTGAAAGTTTAGTGTGAATAAATAGAAGACAATGAGACCAGGGAAGAGAAACAATGAACAAGAACTTTGACTCAATGACTATAGGCCGCTATGTACAGCATTGGACAGGGATCAAAGTATGGTGGAAGTTCTCCAAGATGGATTCAAGATTAAAAGAGAGCATGATCTCAACAGGCAGACATAAATTTGCACAAGGAACTGGCAAGATCATGATTAGAATATTATAACTGTTTTCTGCACTAAGGCAAATTTATCCAGATATTAGAGGCAATGCAAAAATGGCTACATCACATTACTCCAAAGAGACAAATTATTCATGTATTCCAATTTCTTAAGGAAACAAATGAATTAAACCCTGATTAATTCAAGTGAGCCGTCAACTCTGGATTCTGGAGAAATAGACTCAAGCTTGGAAGGAAGAAAGATGTGCGGACAATTGGATAACTCATTTTTACAGAAACCAATGCACATGTACAGTGTGCTCACAAAGATAATCAAAGGCAAAAACTGCAGATCTAGATAGGTATTTTCGTTTCTGTGAATCAGAGATCAGCTAGTCTTTCCCATCCTTCCTTCCAAAATTTTTACTAGCCACTGGTACGCACCCTTCACTGTCTAGCACATCTTTTATGCTAGCCTTGGTGATAATTGCATCATCACATTTAAACCACTGGTCCTTGTGTTGTCGAATGAAGCTGGTATAGTGCCCACTTTCCAGTGTTCCCTGATGATTGACTACTGCAAACAGCGAATACCTGCAGAAAGAGAAAAGGACAACATTACAGAAAGAGAAAAGGACAACATTACTGAGATCAAGAGATGAGTATAACATTCAACAGCTTGTAGGAGGGATGTATATTCATACTGATTTGTTATAATTTCACTTCAAATATTCAAGATGGACTTTTCTACCATCCAAACCTGCTCATTTCTTCCTGCTACCTTCACAGCATTTACACAGTTATTTTTACAATTTTCCATGATCACACATTCCTTTGCAGCTGCATTCTCAAAGAAATGAAAGAAAATAGATGATATTGCGATTAATTCTGTTAGGAGCTCAAGTGTTGGGATTGCCCCAAAGGACTGCGTCACCACAGGTGCACAAAAGAGTGGGAGAGATGAAACCATGAAGGTATAAATAGTTTCCCATTCTTGACACTTTACAGGAGGTGACCAATTTCCATTGCACATGTAGACATTCAGTTAGGAAGCATCCTTGTAATTCTTTTTCCTTTTGCTTTAGTTACCACTTAAAGGCTATCCAGCAGATACTATACATCCAGATTTTCAAAAAGGTATGAAGTACTGACTTTTCAATAAAATGATTTTATAATTAATGTCATATTTTCTCCTTCAGTTGGAAGCAGGCCCAACTACGGAAAATAGATATTAATGGAGAAGGCTTTACCTGAGCAGCAACTGTACTGGATCCTGCTACTTACTTTTTACAAGTTATATGATGGAAGATTACTTCTGAAAATTATGCAAAATTCTGTGACACAAAGCCACAAGATGGAGATATCGCGTGAAGAATCTGGCTGGAATGCATTGTATATTTACACAAAGCATGTACACATTGAACAGAGTATTAGCTTGGGTGAAAAAAAATCAAATAATTTTGGCAGAAGCCAGTCACTGCAGTGGTCATCAACAAGTACTTGGGGAGTCAATTAGAAATGGTTTTAAACACAGTTAAATCACTTATATGGTTCATGCTGGAATGTTTTGTGTAATTTCAGTGTTCTCATCTGCAAAGCAACACAAGTATTAGTGGGATTCAAGAGAGAGCAACAAGGACTTCTTTATAGGGAAGACAATCCCAATCTTTAACAATAAAAACTTGTGTAGATCAAGTAGAACAAGTAAACTATTGCTGGACAATGAGCAAAGCACTAGAGGGCTCTAGTACGATATTCAGCAGCATCATGCATGGTTAAATTTGCAAGAAAAAGTAATGCATATTATTCAGTGGAGAAAAAACTCCAAATTCCAAGGAAGGAAACTGATTTGGGTTCAAATCACGCTCTACAAAAAAAAGTTCAGAGGAAATTGAACATCAGAGATGGAAAATGCAGCTTGATCTTTTTCCTCCCAAGGAAGATGGAGAAAGAAATTTATTGTGCTTAACATGGAGTTGAAGGTGGTATGGGTGAGAGAGCCATGATAGCTTAATACTACTGTATCTGTGGCATACAGGAGCGAGACTGGTGAATAAAGACTGTGCCTTCTAAATTTTGTTTTCAAGACTCCGTAATTAAACTATTTTTCCCCAAGTTAGGCAGATGGAAGGTGTAGAATTTAGAGACTCAAAATAAAGGAGACTATTTTAAAGAGCACACAAAGAACAAACCAGATGCAAAATGAACAACCATAGACAAATAATATAGAACAAACTATTTCAGTCTGTGTGCTTCAATTATAAACTAGATATCTGGCCAAGAATGTAATTTAAGATCAAGGAAAAAGACCAATGTTTAATCCTGTATAGAACTATAGGATAACAAAGATTCTTCCATGGAGTGCAAACAGTAAATGACAACTCCATATTGATATCTAAAAGATTTTTTGATTATCTTTGCAAAAATTTTTAATTATGATTAGTTATTCCCTTCAAATAAGTTGGGTAGATTTATAACAGATTTGGTTGGACTAGCATCCAAATGTCTTCTCATTCTACACTTTGCTTTTATAGGTCTATCCCCTACCACCTTGAATGGAATTCTACCTCAGGTTCTCATGAAATACACACTCGCCTGCAGTTATTCAGCAATATATTACATTTTAATGGCTGTTGAAGTGAGATGTTCCCTTTAAAGGAATCCCACAACACACTGACGAGTGAGACACTATTTTTTATTGAACACGTTCGGATAACGAAAAGACTCACTTGTGATTGGGTTGCTTGCCAGTTATGATGTCATGCCCACACATACACACAAGTTGCATCTCTCTCAGCCTGTGCTGTTCACATAGGACTCTGGAATGAACAAGTGCACTCACTAAGAACAGGCCTCTCCTTCCCACAACTACACAGATTATCGCGACGTACTCAGCAAGCCTTGTACATCAATGGTACCTCCAGATCAAATTCTGAGAACTGACTTTGGCTCCACTGCTACACATGGTTATTTTTCATATGTTTATACACAAAAGGGAATTGATGGGTTTGGTATCTATTGCACTTATAATGGGCAGTGAATTTTTAAACTGCAATTTATAAATATTAGCAAATAACTGTAGGATATTGTGAACACCAAACAAGTGTCAGAGACTGAAACAGTTACGTTCTGTCTCAAGCAGAGCTAACTTATGGTCAGATTAAGTTATCAATAGTGACTATATAATTAAAAATAAAAAATCCTTAAAAACAACAACCATTTTAAAAACACTAAAATAAGCTTTCAATATTGTCAAACACTGAATTAGAGACTATGCAGTAAGCCCCCCTTCCCCACCCCCTTCCCTCAGAGCAAGTTGAAAATAACTTCAATAGCATCACTCCTACTTCAGAATTATTAAACAAAGAAGCGGCCAGCTTTTCAGATGGTTTCCATCACCAAGCTACCAATAGATTGGGAGCTCTTAAGTATCTAACAGTCACTAGTCTACACTCAAAAATGCAGACAACTTTAAAACCATTGCTGTGTGATTGACTTCCATTATGTATATACAGTGTACCGTACAAGAGACATACTATAAAATACAGAGAGAACAATATTTGCATTTGACAAATGCAAACTTAAAGTTATTTAAACTTACTTATTATCATTGCTTAGACTATCCACAGGCTGCTGGTATTGTCCATTCATCCTGCTCTCTTTACTACAAAAAGAAAAAGGTTACAGATAAAATACATTTCAATACCCAATGTGTCCACTTATGCACTCATTTGAACACTGCAATGTAAACTTGTAGTGTGACTCTACATGCCCTTAATGAAAAAAAAACAATACTTTTGGGGATAATTTATAATTGCTGGCAGTGCCACGAGAAGGAACAAGTTGGACTACATAGAGATTTGATGACAAACCTGATGTGCTCCCCACAACAGCTTAATGAAGAAAAAATGACTAATTGAA
>JARFYF010000112.1:42091098-42104274 GCA_030265395.1 Rhina ancylostomus | reverse complement strand
CCCATTACTTAGTCCAACCTCACCCCCTCTGAATGCACTTCACTCTCTCCATACTAATCCTAATCTTACTATCAAACCCACAGACAAGTATGGTGCTGTTGTAGTCTGGAAGACTGATCTTACCTTGCCAAGGCCAGACATCAACTCTTGGACACCTCCTCCTACACATCTCTCAACCTGGACCTCACCAAGGAGCATTAGGTCATTATCTCCCGTACTGTCACTGACCTTACCACCTCTGGAGATCCCCCCTCTACAGCCTCCAATCTCACTGGTATTACGTCCCATTAGTTTGCCCAGTACTTTTTCCTCCACTGATTGATATTGTTTTAAGTTCCTCCTACCCAATTGCTCTTCATTAACATTATTGGGATATTTTTATTGTCTTCTGCAGTCTGGTGCAAAATAATTATTCAGAATGCTTGCCATTTTCCTACTCCCATTTATTAATCCCCCATCTCATCCTCAGAGACCCACATTTAGCTACACTCTTCCTTTTTATAAACTTGTAGCCTACCACTAATCTTTGCTACATATACTTATTCTTTCAATTTAATACCTGGTTAACTTCCGTACTGAGTTGAAAAATTAGTTTATTTCATACAAGTAGCTTCTTTTCCTGTGCTGTCTTATTTTATAAATTATTTTATAAACACTAAAATGAACCGCACCCTCCTACTTCCCAATCTTCTACGAACTCTAGACTGCTAACCATAAAATCATCGAGTCCCAGACTCCACGTGGGGCGGCTATATCAATGAGATGATGTAATCGCCAGGGAGAGAGAGGGGCGGGACCTGAGGTAATGACGACTGATCACCCCACATCACAGCCTGCACGCTGATTGGCTGCTTTTCTCTGGTTCTAGCTGCATGTGGACCCGCTCCTCCTTCGCGTGCAGAAGTGCTCACTCAACCGAACATGTGGAAACCTGATGGCTGATTGGTGGAATCGGGCAGCCCGCGCGCGCCGTGCCCTCCACGGTTCTGATCGTCAACTGCTCCGATTGGACGTCAATCATACATATGGGGCGGGTCAGAAGTATGATTGGCCGCTTCTAGTTCTGGTAGCGAGGTCGGTTTGATCTCGCCGTTTATTGACATGGTGCCGTGGCGTGTGCAGTTGCTGTAAACAAGGAATCCCCCGGCACCCCTCCCTCCCTGGCTCGGGTCCTCTTACCCTGTCCGGCACAGTTAACATGAATAACGGGGGGCATCACCACCCACTCCCTGACGCGGGCATTATGTTCGAGGATTCGTCCCTAGACAATCTGGACCCGTCCCTGACCGAGGGCAGCGAAATCGATAACGCGCTGCTCAGTGACATTGATGGTGAGTGATGGGTAGGGTCTGGGACAGGGGTCGGTGGAGCAAGGATTGGCATCAAACGGCGTCCGTGGGGATAGTGGGGCAGGGATATTTGTTAGCCGGCATCAACGAGCGTGCGGACTGGCCATTGGGTAATGGGGGATTTGGGACATTGGGCTGAATCCACATCTGGAGTTGGCATCTGTATCCACTGCTGCTGGGTCTGGGCACTTGTAGAATTAGGATTGGGTAGTAGCAAGTTGGAAAACAATAACATCTTATTTGTTTAATATTAGAACTTTATTCTCTAACTCTAAAGTTCTAATATAGACGAATTGAATGTTACGTTGTGGATTCTTTCTCATTATTTATCACAAATGCATTTATTTCTATACATTATTTAATATTGCTTTTTGCGTGCCTTTAAACAGATGAAGATTTGCAAACATCTTCATGTGAAGAATCACATTTGCAAACAGTTGCAACTAACTCCAAATCTTGTCTATCTGGCTGCTCTTTGATTATTATAAGTTAGCTTGTGAGTCTGTATGTTGGAAATGATACGTATTTGAAATAATAGCATAAAGCACAGATTTTTTCAGTTGAAGAAATAAGTTTATGGAAGATGATAGTATGGAAAATGATATTTGCTCTGGGTTGTTGGAAAAGGAATACATTTGTAGATTTAATCAAAATATTGATCACGCCAAAAGTTTTGACTTCAGCTGAATTTTATTTTACGTGGAAAATAGGTATGTTGTTTGCCCTCATGGCAATGCTGCAACTTTGGCAAGATTGTACTTGCTGAGTCGTGTGTTCTGCTTGAACCAAGCCCCTTTCACCCTCTCGGGCAGTGACATCATGCCAGGGTTACTAGCGGTTATTCCCTTCTGCTGAAGGGGACTTCTCAAGTTCATCTGCTCTCGTCATTACAGTAGCTAGGAAATCAAGCTGGTAGAAACCAAAGTGGTATCTTTAATGTGCAATTATTTTTAATAAAATGTTAATTTATGGAGCGCCTCCTGATGTATTTTTAAAACAAAAAACCTAGAAATTATCACTGTATTAAAAGATAGTCTATTTGAGGATTCTTAAAAGAATCTTTTCACTTTCTGAAAATTAACTTGTGTCAGAATGTTAGATTACAGCTTTAAATGCCCAAGATGTATTGCAGATGCATTGGAATGAGCTTTATGAATAGATGTCCGATAGTAACCTTTGTTTATTCACCTTTCTGAATTAATCAATGCTCCTGGCAGTGTAGACTGTTAAACAAATTCTTTCTTTCATGTCTGAGAGCTAAGCCAAACACAGCGAGGGACTGGGACCTGCAGTGATTGGCTCAACCAGATCACCTCATGGAAAAAAAGATTCCAAAATCCGCCCCTAAATTTGAATACAGTCAGTGTATATTTTTCGTGAAAGGAGGTGGTTTAGACAAGTAAAGCAGTTCTATATCCTTACTGCTTTGCAATATGATTTCATACACGCTCTGATCTGAAATGCTTACTGGATAAAATCTTAAAAATATGTGTGCATGAGTGAAAATCTTTAGTTCAAATCAACCAACATAAACCTGTGAAGTTTTGAAGAGGTTGCAGCAATGGATTGCACGTTTGAAGGTAAAACTATTAAAATGTGGATTTATTGTAAAGATTAACGTGTGGATGCAATAATCTGAATTTACCTCCATTATGATAATGCTTCTGTGGGGGAAAATGTTTGAAAGCTTTCAGAATATAAGTATTCAGCATATTTTATGATTACTGTACATTACCAATAAATTGTGCAAGTTTTTATTTTAGATACTTTAATGCGTACAGCTGAATGTTTCACAAACAACATTAACTATTTTGAAAGTGCAAGACTTTAAGAAATGCCTTTGTGAAAATGCACAGATTTCTATCAATGAAAGTTGCTTGTACTTACAAAATATTCAAAATTTCAAACAATCCAAATTACACAGTGTAAGTACAATTAATGACAATGGCACACTGACATCATTTGAATAATTTGAAACTCATTGCGTTTTAATTCTTAATTTTAAATCAAAGCTTCAGTTTTTATTTTGCAGATTTTAATTAACAGTGCACCTGTTTTCATGTGTACTTCATGGATACAGTATGGTAAAGTTGTAATAAATAGTCACATTATTTAATTGGTGCAGTCAAGTTTTCTAATTTAACAAAAAAAGTGCAGAACATATGCACTTAAATTTACAATAACTATCTCATCAGTTCCTTATTTTTGCCACATGCAAAGATAGCCACTTGTTTATCAAGTCTTGTCTTTTGTGTTCTTCTTTATTTACAGATATGTTGCAGCTGATTAACAATCAGGATGGAGAGTTCCCTGGGTTGTTTGACAACCACTTTGGCACTAGCACCCCTCTGCAAGATAATAGTTCATCAGTCTTGCCTAACCAAGGATCACTGAACATGTCCCTTGATAGCCTCTTGGGGAATAGTGGGAAGACACAAACCCCTGCGAAAATGTACCAGGGGCCTCTGCTCCAACAGCAGCTTCAACATTCGCAGCA
Organism: Rhina ancylostomus; assembly: GCA_030265395.1. NCBI lineage: Eukaryota > Metazoa > Chordata > Chondrichthyes > Rhinopristiformes > Rhinidae > Rhina > Rhina ancylostomus. Next base: position 42,100,428 of record JARFYF010000112.1, on the reverse strand, counting down.
GTCACAGCTCCTTCAGGCCCCTTCTACACAACATGTCAAACAAGAAGCTGTTCAGTTGCAACAGGGCCAACAACAGCAGCCTCTCATGATGGCACAGAGTTTTACAGCTTCTCCACAATCACAGCCACAGTTTGTGCAGCAGCAACAGCAGCCTTTGCTGGGGTATCAGAACGCCAATGGATTTACAGGTAATTGATAATTATTAGAATAGGATTGGGGAAAAAAAAGTGATTTTAATGGTTTGGTGCACGAGGAGGATTAAATACAAATTTTATTAATTGAAACTTAATCCTCTATGCATGTTTATAATTGTATGTTTGTTCTAACCCAAATTTACATTATGATAATCCATGAATAAACTGTAGAGTAGGTTAGATGCTTTTAAGCATGACTTACACCAGCATTTGTTATTTCTTGCCTTATGTATAGTTAGTGTAAATTAAAATGCAAATGCTTAGCTTCAGATTGGTTCACCGCAGATGCCAAAAGGGAAGATGTCCTACTGATTGTTTTAGATATTGGGAATAATGTAAAGCTGTGCAGTATTGCATGGTCACTTGTATTTTACCTGTTTTTCTAACTTTCATCCTTCCCTCTGAAGGCACTAAATTGTTTTGTTGTATGGTTCCATGGGAGCCACTATCCAGAATGCCACCCAATTCATCAGTCTTCATCTGGGATTTTGTTAGTAGCATGTTTGAATATAGGGAACTATTACAGCTGAGTCCAGTGTTTCTTGGTCTGACATTCCCTTTATAAAGTCTCAAGCAGTGGAAAGTGTGTGGCTCCCTTTTTTTAAAAAAAAATTAAACTCCCTTGCCTTAGAGCTGTTATACCATTCTCTTCTGGTGCCACTTAATTCAGCACAGCCCAAGACTGTACCTGAAGCTTCTCGTCCACACAGTCCATTTGCACAGTAGGTAACAAAAGTATGCATATTAAAGGATAAGATTAAAGCTGCATAAATCATTAGTATGTAGCTAGAATGCTGAATCTAGAGTCATAGAGCAATGCAGCATGGATACAGGCCCTCTGGTCCAACGAGTCCATGTTGACCATATTGTCTACCTAGCTAGTCCTAATTTCTTGCGTTTGGCCCATATTCTTCCGCCCCATGTAGGTATCTAAGTGCTTTTTAAATGATACTGTTATACCCGCCTCAACAACATCTCTGGACTGCTCATTCCATATACTCTCCATCCTCTAGTTTTAGGTAAGACATTAAGTTCACGCAAAAACTGCAGAAGGTATTCACTAGTCTGTCACCAGGGCTGCAGAGATGGTTGAGGAGACCAGTAAAATTGTTGTATGTTGGAACAAAAATAGTTGAGAGGTGACAGGATGTCAGAAAACCTTCTTATAGCTTATTTTGATTTTGTTACATTCTTTGTTTTTAGTTGAAAGGTATCAAAAGGATGGAGAAAATATGGGAATTTTTTTTCACTAATAGCCTTTTCGCCTAAAGCAAAATAGAATCAGAATCCACAATGTTGAAAATTACATAATAAGATCTTGTAAAGATTATAGAATTGACAGGGATTTAGGACCAAGTGGAAGCTACGTAAGGGTTGAGCTAGCTGGCCTCATTATCTGCTATAAAATATCATCATCAATTCCAGGATAGAGGTATCTTCATTGATTAAAATAATTTATTCAATTCAATGGGTTGAAAAATTTCATGGGTCTCAGAACTGATGCCTAAAGAATATAATTCTCACAGTACTGTTGTTCTGCCACCTGAACTGTAATGCCAGAATTATAAACGCATCACAGAATCATAAGAACTTTGGCAGTCCATCCAAGGCTGCTTTATACAGCTGGGACTTGCTTTGGTGTAGACATTGGTACCTTTCTAACAGGAGATACAATTAGAAGTACAGCCCTAATGTTTTCTTCCAATTGCACGACTGGACAGTCAAGGCCAACTACCTTACTTTCACTGTACCTGAGATGGATGAAGGGGATTGAGTCTGAAGCGTTCCTGTTAAGCTAGGTCCGATTTCAAAATGAATGAGCAAAATGGGTTTACCAGCTGAGTTTTGCTGGCAGTACTTGATTTGTGTGATTTAGCTGTTTTGCCTGAATTTCCTTGAAAGCTGTTTAAATGTAGAAGAATGCTTGCGTGACCAGTTCCTGATGTATGGACTTGTGCACAGCCGAGATGTTACTCTATCATGCTCTTGGGATTTTTTTAAAAAGCTGTGTCTTCCTGGCAAAAGTGGCACTGAATTTGAAGTTTACACCAGCTGCCATGGCACATGCAAGCCCAGTACATACAAAACCATCAACAGAAGCTACCTTCTAAATTCAATGGAAGCAAAGTTTAAAGTGGATTGAAAAATTAAGGCTAAATATTAATTACAAATTTTCAGTGTGAGGTGCATCCCAGAGAGCTTAAGATCACTGTTTGAATAAACTCAGCATGCATTAATTGTAGATTGGCGACTCATCTCGGCTATTAGTTACAGTGTTACTAAACAAAATACATGAACAGAGATTATCTCTTAGTGAATCCTCCCACACTGGAACTATTTCTTTGCCGCTTTTTCATTTCAGTAGCACTGGCTGGAAAGATATTTTTAGTTTTAGTTTACTTGAGCAGGACTATTTTGGAAATGTACATAACACAATTGTGTGAATTTTGAAATGCAATAAAGGAATAAGATAAGAACAGAACCATTTGTACTCTTACTTTTGACCTGGCAAAACATTCCAAAGTGTTTCACATCAGCAATAACGAACAAAAATTGGTGCTGAGTCTCAAGTTAGGACCAGTGATTATAAATTTTGTCTGAAGGTGAGGGACGTCTTAAAGGAGGAAAGGTCATAATCTTCAAGGGGATGAAGTGGATTTGAAGATATGGTTGTGAAGGTCATTGTTGTATATCAACTTGTACCTGTCTCTTCAAAATTAAATAGGAAATCCTGACAGAGTATTTTTCATTTCCCCACATACTAAGGACCGTTCACGGACAGGTGGGGTGAGAAAGCAGTTTGTGTGTAGCATGTTTAAGTCAATCTGTTTCACACCTGTCACTGGGATGTAGCACAAAATTAATTTGGGTTGATTTTCTCCAATTTACAATAAAATGTTTAGCATGGGCTAGCTTTTGTGCATTTAAAAATATGCTGAATTGTTGTCTTTTAGCTGGTACTTAGCCAGAAGCAGTAGTTGTTGTTGATCTTGCTAATTATGATTTGAAGAAATTATGTTGCTCCCCGATCTTTAAATAATACCAAGTGAACTGTTAAAGCTACCTTGGACTGCGTACACAACCTTTGCTTAATATCTTGTATGGAGACACAAGTTTCAATCTTACCTCACTACTCCACTAACAGGATATTAGGGCTTCCACACACATTCTTCTGATACACCAATGAGAACGATGCTGCTGAATCATAACAGATCTGCCTCCAGTAAAGTATTTTATAGTTTCCTCCTATTTTAATTTGTGCAGCACTACAGCAGGGGATGCCTACCCAGCAGCTCCAGGGACTTGCAGTTCCTCAGCAGATGCAGCCCATGACCATTCAGGCCCAGGTACAGAATATTTCTGCCCAGCATCTTCTAACGACTGCAACAGCCAGTTCTACTCCAACTGTTTCAGCACAGCTCCAGCAAGTAGCAGTAAGTAAATTCATTTGCTGAGAAAGGCAGTCTTGAGAGGGGGAAATGGAGAAGAATTGGATGTTTCAGAAAACATAATAATTTTGTGGGAAATTGTATTTGCACACCTAGACTCGTCTGAATAACCAAGAGTTACTGAAATTTATCACTGGTTAATTTCTGAGTGTTGATGTTGTTTTTCTCTTTCTTGTACCCATCAGCCTCTGCTTTTGGTATGTTGCCTCCATTCTGAACCACAACTTGGTTGACGTTGGGAGTACAGATGATTTCCCTATTCTGGCACTTCTATTGTAGGAAAGGAAAGTGTACTGCATTATTTGAGACACATTTCTGATCACTGCAGGGAGTTTGCAAGGTTGTTTGAGGACACACTGGCATGGAACCTGATTCTGTGAATAGCCAACAGTTTATCTTTTGTGATTTCGCTGGAAGTTCATGAGGAGAATATTGTATGAAAGTTGGATTGTCAATTGAGTTGCAGCTCCAAAACTAATAAGTGAATGAAATAATAAACTGTGGTTTAATGGTATTGAATCCAGAAGTAAAATTTGTTGTTTGACTGCACTTCACATTTTCATCACCAATTGAATGATCGAATTATAGCAACTTCAGAAAGAATAATTATTCACAATGCATGTGGATTAGAGGGTACCTTGTACACCTGTTAAGTGAATGATTTGTCCAACATATTGCCTGCTGTCAATCCAAGCTGAAAACTTATTTAACATTAGCCTTTTGTTTGCCATTGGGAACTTGATCAAATTGAACAGTAAGATCTGAAGTAATATTCTCACTTGGGTCTGTAATAATATGTAGTAAAATAATATGTCATAGAATGTAATAAAATAGTACAATTGCCCAGGTGCCCTGGATAACAGAAGAAGGGGCAAAAATAGTCAACATTTGACTCTGTTGAGTATCTTGCTTTAATGATGGAACTATTTCATGCTGTCACGGATTGTTTAGATCAGACACAAAATTTGTAAGTGTGATTCTGAAGAACATCATGTTTTTTACATTATTTACTCTTAAAATATGTTTGACTGATGTGCCCATTGATGAAAGCCCAGAGACAGCATTGCAATGGAGGGGAGTATTGAATGGATCAAATAAAAATGTATCTTTATTTCTCTGTAGGTACTTTTCCAGCCTCAGTTCATTAAAGCTGACTCATTGCTTCTGACGGCTTTGAAGCCAGATGGATGTACTGTCGTGACATCAGTAAAGTCTTCTACCATATCCACTTTGCCAACAACCACTACTCCCATTCAAACTACATCCCTGCAAATGCCGGTAGATTTACTATAACTATTATAATCATTGTGTTACACTGATTGAGAGAGTGGATGGTTGATAATAGCTTTGATATATCTTGACAAGATGAAGGATAATTAAAGTACTGTTCTGGATTCTATTGTTTCAAAAGATTTCATAATATCTACAGCTGAAAGAAATGCTATATTAATTTTCCAAAGTTCTTTTTAAGATGCAGTCGTCCTGGGAGGAGTTACTTATTTAGTGATACCTCACTAGGGAGAGGAGTATTTATTGTCCCTCACCAATTGCCCTTGAACATTGGCTTGCTGGGGTATTTTATGGTAAAGTTAGACTTAACTGCATAAACGTCAGTATGGGCTAGACCAAATAAAAATGTGGGTTTAATTCCTGAAGTATATTTGTGAATCAGATGGGTTCTTATGACAATCCAATTGTTTCATGGCCACCATTGCCAATTACTTTTCATTCCATATAATTTAAATTCCCAGCTCCCTGAGGACTTGATCCTGTGAATTAGGATTATAGTTCTGATTGCTAGTCCCAGAACATAACTACTATTCCACCATACGACATGATTAAAGTGTATTTTGAATTATTGCTATTTTAAGCATGTAAAGCCAATTAGATTCAGGCACGACACAAATTTAAATATAGTTGTGATGGTTCTGACTATGTTTCAATCCCTTTGTCCCACATGCCAACATGTTACAACTGAATATTATGTAAAATGTAATTGCATTTGGAGAACAGGTCAGCTATTTCCTGCTGCTTTCTCTAAGCTTGAGGTAGTCTGGCTTCACTGCAAGAAAAGTAGCATCAAAGCTCCTGTGATAGAGGAAAGCAATGTTAAACAGACAAGTCATGTTAGTCATCCGTTGTCACCGGGAGTCTGGTAGATGTTATCAATCAGCATCATCGCAAAAGAGCCGTCAACATTTTCTTTAAATTGAGGGGGGGGAAGAATTGAAGGACCATGGATTATATGCAGCAGACCGTTTAAAGTTGAAGTTGATTTTATAAAGTAGACTCAATGGTGTATTTAGAGTTTAGAAGGAACAAGAAGACTTTGGTGTTTTGTTTATAGCTATTTTTCCTGCAGCTTTTGCTTGCTCTTCAATTCAGTTGCTTCACAGCCAATCCTAATACTATCCCAATCCCGTTGTCAGCAAGCAGTTGTAGATAACAATTAAGGAACGGTACTTTGATGTACCTTTCACCTCGCAGCAAATCAAAGCTGCCAAGGTTAGTTGTAGGAAACAGATTGTTACCCCAGCAGTGATAGTGTAACTCTTCTGAGACCATGAATTAAACTTCAACTTTGCTTTTTTTTTTGAGTGCTACTACTTCATATGTTTGTTGTGTTATCAGGGATTTTGAGAAATGAGGAAAAACCAGAAGAATAATGATTATAAAATAAAAACAAAATGCTGGAAATACTCAGCAGGTCAGGCTGCATCTATGGAAAGAGAAACAGAGTTGACGTTTGAGAACAAAGACCCTTCATCAGAACTGGGAAGGAGATGAGCTTGTTAAGCTACAGGGAAGATGGAGGGGGATGTCTCTGATAGGGCAAAACAGGGTGACTGTGGAGATAGACTGTAAACTAGCTTATCTGGTCATGAATGAGAACATCGATTTTAAAAAAAATGTAGGAGTTGAGATGCAGAGCAGCAAAACGTGTTTGGTGAGTCAGGCTGGGCATGTCCTCCACTTCCAGAGAGAAAAAAGGAACAAAAGATAGACAAGCTCAGTTAGTATCACAGGTGAAGGATTGGAGAATTAAAGTGGCAGGCAACAGGCTCCGGGTCGCCCTGTGGACTGAATGCAAGTGCTCTGCAAAGTGGTCACCTAATCTGTATTTGGTTTCCCCAGTGCAGAGGAGACCACATAGGGAACATTGAATGCAGTACACTGTATTGGAAGATGTGCAAATGAATCGGTTCTTCACCTGGAAAAACTGAAGAGTGCACCAAGGAGTTGCCATGGGAATGGTCCCTGCAAAATGCTGAAAGGGAAGGAGCAGAGAAGATGTCTGGTGGTAGAATCTCTTTGAAGGTGGCAGTAATTGTGGAGAATCATTTGTTGAAATGTGGAGGCTGGTGGGGTGAAAGGTAATGATGAGGGAACTCTTTGTCCTGTCCCAGTGGAGAAGGGGTGAGAGCAGAGGATGATGTGCAGTCAGGGGTTTTGTTAATAAGTTAGAGGGGGAAGCCATGGTTCAGGAAGGACAAAAACTTTTCAGAGGCACCTGTATGGCAAGTCTCATCAATGGAACAAATATAACAGATTCCATAATTGAATAATGATTATAGAAGTTTGTAATATTTACCATCTGATAAAGTTAATGTATTGATGTGACAAATTTGTTCTATTATTGTAAGAATGTGAACTGAGTTAGATTATAAACTTGTATTCTTCAGGCTCTGGTCAGTGGGAACACAATCCTGACCACAGTCCCTCTGATGGTAGATGCAGACAAACTTCCCATCAATCGTATCCCTGCAAGTGGCAGATCTTGCAATGCATCAAACAAAGGGGAAAAACGCACAGCGCACAATGCTATTGAGAAACGTTACAGGTCATCCATTAATGACAAGATTGTGGAGCTGAAAGACCTTGTTGTTGGCACTGAAGGAAAGGTAAAAGAGTCTAATCTGCATTTGTCAGTAATCTAAAGTTAAATGCTTTGATCAGATTTTCATGTGTGAGCAAGTGATTCTTTTAATCTGTATTTTCTTTATAAACAAAATACTTCCTTGTATCTTGTCAGATAAATGTTTCTCACTGCCCAGCTTGATGATAGAGTATGGTGGTTAAATCAGAACCTAGGTCAATACGGAGTTAGTTATTGGTTTAGAAGGGAAAGACAAGTCAACATTCCCATTACTAATTATTATATGATCCAGTTATGTACATGTGGGTGCCAACTTGAGGCATCACATATCTGACTGGCACTTGTTGTCAAACCAAAATGAAGTCATAACTTTAGTTCACTTTATTTCCCTTCAATACTCCTCCTTCCTCTCTCAGCATACACCCAGCCCTGACTGTGTCAAGCAGTTAGTGGGAAACCACTGATGTTACTTGGTTACCACTTTGTGGTTAATCACACAATCATAGTCTTGGCCTTTGCTTTCTCCAAGCTTTTTCTTGCAATGAAGCTAATTGTCATAATGGGCTGCTCAGAATTGGAAGCTTTCCATTTGAGTATCAGTACATTTGTTCTAAGAAACTGCAGCAGAGGTTCATTGGGTGCACTACGATTTTATTTCTCATATATTTCCTTATGACATGGCATAGGCTGAACAATTCCTTGAGTCTTGGGGAATCCAATCAAATTTATTTCCCCACTTCTTCCCAGTAACCCATTCTCTCTCTCATGCCCATTAACTCCTCACTGATTCTCCTGCCATCCAACACTACTAAGGGACAATTCACAGTGGTCAATTAATCTGCCGGCACATCTTCAGGATGTGGGAGGACACAGGAACACCCAGGGGGAACCCAAACTGTCGCAGGGAGAAGTTGCAAACTCTACACCGACAACACTGGAGGTCAGGATGGCACCCAGGTCACTAGAGCCATAACATATCAGTGTGCCCCCATTTTGTAAACATGAATGTGTGACCTTTGAAAATCTTTGTTTACATTCTTTACCCTGGCAGTTGAACAAGTCAGCAATATTGAGGAAGGCTGTTGATTATATCCGCTTCTTGCAACAAGCCAATCAGAAGTTGAAGCAGGAGAACATGGTGTTAAGAATGGCGACCCAGAAGAACCGTAAGTACTCTGTGTGTGGCACACACGTTTCACTGATCAGAAAGGATGAAATTAGAAACTTAATTGTAAAACTTTTAATTATAAAACTAATTATATATAATAAAAATTAAGGTCAAATATCATCATAGTATAGTATTAGCAGAGTATAGTATTAATGGTAGGACTCTAGGCAGTGTGGAAGATCAGAGGGATCTTGGGGTCCGAGTCCATAGGACACTCAAAGCAGCTGCACAGATTGACTCTGTGGTTAAGAAGGCTTGTGGTGTATTGTCCTTCATCAATCGTGGAATTGACTTCAGGAGCCGAGAAGTAATGCTGCAACTATATAGGTCCCTGGTCAGACCCCATTTGGAGTACTGTGCTCAGTTCTGGTCATTTCACTACAGGAAGGATGTGGAAGCCATAAAGGGTGCAGAGGAGATTTACAAGGATGCTGCCTAGATTGTGGAGCATGTCTTATGATAGCAGGTTGAGGGAACTTGGCCTTTTCTCCTTGGAGTGATGGAAGATGAGGGGGGAGCTGATAAAGGTATATAAGATGATGAGAGACATTGATCGGGTAGATAGTCAGAGGCTTTTCCCCAGGGCTGAAATGGTGGCCACAAGAGGACTTAGGTTTAAGGTGCTGGGGAGTAGGTATAGAG
>JARFYF010000112.1:41986093-41996139 GCA_030265395.1 Rhina ancylostomus | reverse complement strand
TGACACTGGGGTTAGAGAGGGTGAAACCCAGCCAGGATTGCTGCTCCTAACTGGTGACCCTGAGGTTAGAGCAGGGACCTCAATCTAGTTCTTTCAGATGATACATTCAAAGTGTTATATTCTGAGGCTTCTTGCACTACTGCTGATTTTGGAATGTTGAGTCTTATAGCCCAACTGGCACGTGTTTAAATTCCTGTATCCTATGTAGGGAGCTAACATGTGTGGTTTATACATAATTCAGATACACGTCAGGCCCCATTGAGCCTTAAGTGTTAAAGCTGCATGGCTTTCCTGGTGACAGGTATGTAGTTCAAGATAATGAAAGTCATATGCAACTTTTTCAAATAGCATTCTGGCTTTGTACAGTTTGGTTCAGATTGCAGTTTGTGAACCAAACGTCCAGATCTATTTAAAAGTGCATAGTAATGACAATACTATTCTCTGCCTGTATAGTGATAACTGCGTGACACACCAATCGGTGGTGCCTGGAGACTGCACTGCTCTAAGTTACAGACATTGATCCAGCACATTCTCCACATTCCATTTTTCTGAATATAAAGAGTTCAGTTTGGTGTTGATTATCGGGAGTATCCAAATAAGGGATGTTTATTATAATAACATGATGGCCAGAATGGTAACAACTGGTCAACAGTGATGTAAATACTCACTCAGGCTTTGCTTACATATGCAACTAACTGCTTCCCAAATCAGAACAGAAAATGTTGGAAATACTCAGCAGATCAGGCAGCATCTGTGGAAAGAGAAACATTTAATGTTTCAGGTTGAAAACACTTTGTCAACATTGGGAAGGAGAGAAAATATGTTAATTTTAAATTGCAGGGAGATCAAAGGGAGTATCTGTCATAGGGCCAGGTCAGACTTGTCCCTGGGGATGCTGTAAATTAGGTCATCTGGTTGATAGGTTAATTGGGGCAGTAAGGGAGAGGTCCTTAATGCAAAGGAATATACGTGTTGTGAAATGTAGGACGTGCTTAGCAGGTTAGGTTTTGCTAATGCAGAGAGAAGAACTGAGCCAATATCACAGATGAATGGCTTGACCCATTTTGATACTGACAAAACAAGTCACCCAAATTTGTAGAATTCAATATTGAGTCTGGAAGGCTAGAATGTGCCCAGATGAAAGATGAAATGCTGTTCCTCAAGCTTGCGTTAGGCCTCAATAAGTCAGTGAAGGCGGTCACATGGAGACAGATCAGAGTGGGAGTGGGATGGAGAATTAAAATGGCAGGCAACAGGAAAGTCATGGCTGCCACTGTGGACTGTTTCCCCAAGGTGGAAAAGACACACATCCTCCACAGACATGATTCAAACGTTAAGATGTCAGTTGTCCCAATTCAACATCTTCAAATATTCTTAAGTAGAGGTATCACTGAAAAAAATAAGACTCTAGTGTAAAATTCAAATAAGCAATAGGGGGTAAAAGATGGAGTAAAATTTCTCATTCCACCGAGGTATAATGAGCTACATTTGGACCATAGTTTTGGAATTAATCTGGTATCCAGCAACTATTGATTAAAAAGGTGATCCATAAGAACTGGGATAATATTTTGTAAGATTCCAGCCTCAACATTAGAGTTAAACCTTTTCTGATTCAATGCACACCATCCAGAGTAAGGGCTTGGACAAGGTGTGAATCTGCAGCATTTATCGTTGCATTGTACCGCAGAACTGCTCCTCTTCAAAGTGAAGTGATGCTGTATGAAGCTACCGGGGCAAAGCCCAGGAAACTCACCAATTTACATTGCAATGGACAGTTTCCAGGCCACAAACTGCAATGGAGAAACATGATGAATGGATCAGTAAAAAAGTAAAATACACGTTGGAAATCTGAAGTAAAATGAGAAAATGCTGAAAATACTCAGCAGCTTGGAGAGAGAAACGGGGATTTTGGTATTCGGTTTATTATTGTCATTTTTACCAAAGTACAGTAAAAAAACATCTTGCATACCAATCGTACAGGATAATAATTCAAGTAAAAAAATCTACAGTCAAACCTTATATGGATTTTGATGATTGGTCCTTATTTTTCATTTTGTTATGGATTGTGGGCATTGCTGAGAAGTCTAGCATTTAATCATTTTGTTATGGATTGTGGGCATTGCTGAGAAGTCTAGCATTTAATTTTCATCTTAATTGCCCCTTAAAAGCTGGTGTTGAGCTATTGTCTTCTACTGCTACAGAATGTCTGGTGCAGGTATTCCTATAGTGCTGTTAGATATGGAGTTCCAGGATTTTGACCCAACAGCAATGAAATGTTGATGTATTTCTAAGCCAGAATGGTGTTTGACTTGGAGGGAACCTTACTGGTGGTGGCCTACTCTTGTGGATGCTGCCCTCTTCCTTCAAAGTGGCAGAGGTAACGAGTTATACTGAAAAAGCCTAGGTGAATTGCTGAAATGCATTATGTAGGCAGCACTCGGTAGTCTTCTGAAAACTTTTCTCTAAGTCTGCAGTTGCTACTTGACCTGCTATATCTAGCAATTTATCACTTTTATTATAAATTTTTGTAAAAGCAGTATTAAGTTCATCATTAACAATTATTCCTTTCGTTAATGCACCATGAGTTCTGTATTTTTATCTATCAAACAAAATTCAATTCCTTGGCTAGTCCCCCATCAACTTTCTACACATTTTGTTATCATACTCCTGGAGTGGAACTCTTCTAAAAGTTAGTCTTGACATTTCAGTGGCCGTGAAGTTAAAACAAAATAACATCATCAGAATCATCAGATTCCACTGCTCCTGATATCTGAGACGGGCTTTGGCTGGATCTCACTGAAAGAGAAGAAAATTGCATTTGTTACTGGATACCAAACACTCATTTGAACCTTGAAAAATGCATGTCGGGCAGTTCCTCCTTTCTCAGAGAATCCTTTGGAATATTTTACCACTTGATGTTGTGTGTGCAGAGTCTGTCCCTTCAGGTCAGAACTGGATGAGATGCCAACAAGGGCTGAGCCCTCATCATACAGAATGTCATATTCATAACCTCTGGTATATGACCTCCTAGACTGGTTTTGATCACCATAAGATGTTGGAGAGGAAGTGGATTGGAGAGGAATGTTAAGAATCTTCAAATTTATTGGCCTTTTCCCCTAATTTCCCAGGAAAATACTATAGGTGTGGGGATGGAAAGTGCCAGATAGAGGGAAGAAGGGTCATAGTGAGAAACGGGTCTGAAGGAACAACTGATTTTTTTTCTGCCTACCAATTTTATCTATTTATATTTTAATATTTGTAACAATGTATTAATGAATGCAAACTCATTGACAGTTGTAGCCAGCATTCTGATTTGCTGTTCATTTGAATAACAGTTACCCCATATTCTGACCCCTCCTCAAGGCTCCTGCTCACTCCCATCAAGGGCTGCTGGAGTTCAGGAATGTGGGAGAGGAAAATCATTTGATTTTGTCACCCACAATGCAGGAAGGAAGCTGTTGACATGGGGCTTATCCTGAGGAGAAAACCTATCTGTTTTTGGGCAGCTTCTAATTCTTTTTCCATCACTGAACCCACAAAAGGTCCTCCTGCCCCAGCATCTCAAGACCTGCACTAATTCCATAGCAATGGCTTGTTTTATACTTCACGTCTTTAGTGTCAATAACAGAGTCCCTTAAGGAATCTGGGACCCTGCAAAAATTTTCACAGATTCCTTTAACACCCTGTGGAAAGCCTAATTTCTCATTCCTTTTGTCCACTATCTGTGGTGTTTTTTCTGAAGATGTTTAGTGTTCAAGACCCTCACCGTCTTGGCCTGTGGAGCTAAAGATTAGAAAAGGATCAACAAGAAGAGCAAAACAAGGAAAAATTGAGACAGGAGGATGAAACAGCTTATAAAGGAATTGGAAATAAACGTACCTGTGGCCTGAATACAGGTGTTCTTACTCAATGAAGGACAGTTTGGTGAGATTTTAAGCTTCAAATATTCTGCATCTTCTGGGTCTTCATGCCTGAATCCATCCTCTTCTATTTCATCACTACTTTCATTATCCCTCCAGAACCCTATAATAGCAACATAAAGAATTTACAGCAGAACACAATCACTCAGTCCAAGTGGATCAATCCGCATGTTTGTGCTGTGTACTAGCCTATTCCCATCCTTCTTTATCTATACCTGGCTCCAAATTTCCTCCCCCCCCCCCCCCACAGCTATGTTCATTTAGCTTCTCCCTAAGATGACTCTTTGCTATTCACCTCAATTACAGTTGTGAAGGTGAGTTCCAAATTCTAACCATACTCTGGATAAAGAATTTTTGTCTTTAATTCCTTTTTGGATTTATTTTTGACTGCTTTTTGTTTATGGCCCCTAATTTTAGACTCCCAATTGTGAGAAAACATTCTCTGTTTCTACTCTGTCAAATCTTTTTGTCAGAGCTATACATGGTAGTCTAGACTATGAAGGATCAATCAATTGTGTTCTCTAGACGTGTTCCAATGGCAAGGAATAGTGCTAAGTGGGGGAATATTTATTCTGGTTTCACTCAGGGAAACTCAATGCAGGATTTTAGAAAAGGGAAAGGAACAGAAATAAAGAAATTTCAATTATCATTTTAACTTGGTTGGTAGCACTCGCATCTTGGAAGTGGGATTGCCATGGGTTCAAATCACATTACACACCCGGGCAAATAACTAGGCCAGCACTGTGGAAGTGCTATATTGTTGTAGTGCTGTATTGTTGTAGTGCTGTCTTTCAGAAGATGTTGGTTTGTCTCTCTCACTGATGTCTCTATTGGAAAATGTGCAGGGAGTTCTTTTGGAGCCTTCTCCCTTCAACCAATGCTCCCAAAAGAGCATGTGTTTGTAACATGGGGGACCTTGCTATGTTTGTCCAAGTAACAGCACTGACAACACTGAAAGTGAGCCATTGGTTGGGAGATACTAAGGATGCTAGCTGTTTCTTTACACGACTTCAACATTTATTAAATTTTTGCTAAGTCACTATTTTTTCTCAAATCCTTGACAACCTTGGTAGGAATGCTTGGTAATCCCTTAATTAAACTCAGAAATATACAGTCGGCTTGAATCCATTTCCCTTGTAAGAATGGGACAGGGATAGAAAACGTTTATTTTAGATGCAAGCTGCTGAGTAACTTTATTAAGTCACAATAAATCCATCCAATTTTACAAAAAGAAAGGCTGCCAGCCTCTGACATAGGAGCTTTCTAAACCTACCTGAATACCTTGCCTGGAGCTGGGAATTACTAGATTTCCTCACATTGACCGAGGTACCCTTGGTGTCTCCAGCAGACATGTTCTTTCTTTGCACATCATCATGAAAGACAAAGATAAAACATAAAGGAATGGCAACTACCTTTAGTCTATCCACAATTTAAAAAAACAACACGTGATGATAGACAATGCACAGAAGGTCCATCAGCAATGAAAAAACAGAAAGAGGGTTGACTGCTTCAGTTATTTCAGTCCTAGTAGTATAGGTAAAATGCTTCAGAAAGAAAGGTTCTTATTTCTCTCCATGGATGAAGGTTATTCAGCCATCTCAGTTTGTGAGAGACAGGAAAAGTCTGAAGTTCATTCATTACAGAATTATTTGTTACATTATGTGTGATTTTACCTTCACCAGCTAATCATTGATCAACTAATGCCAAGAAGAATTTTTGAATTACATAACTGTTTTTTTTATATATAGGTTAAGTGATCCCTTGCTCTGCTCCCACAATTTAGTTGAGGGCAACTTTTCTGTGTCTTTGTGCACCTCTGAGATCACTGTTCTTTGCCATATTTCAAGGCTGAAAAGCCAAAGGATCTCCAATCTTTTTTGACATACCACCAGGCTCAATGATAGTTTCTATTCTGCTGTTATAAGACTATTAAACAGTCCCCTACTATGATGAGATGGACTCTTGACCTCACGATCTACCTTGTAATGATCTTGCACCTCATTGCCTATCTGCACTGTATTTTATCTGCAACAGTAACACTTTATTCTGCATTCTGTTATTGTTTTACCTTGTGCTACCTCAAAGCACTGTTGTAATGAATTGATCTGTATGCAAGACAGGTTTTTCACTGCACCTCAGTATATGTGACAATAATAAACCAATTTACCAATTATTCTAACCTTTAGAACACAGTTCTAGATGCTTTTCAGCACCATCTCCAAAACTCAAATGTCAGTTTTAACCTCAGCTGGACTCAAAGTGTGGTTAGACACGCCCAACTTAACCACCTGCTTTTACTTGCAAGTATTAATATGTTTGGCTATACAGCTCAGTGTACATAATTGGAAATTGCCTCCTTTCTAAGCTCCTTTGACACCATTTTGACTTCCCATATCCTATACAGTAAATATCGGAATTAAATTTCAGATGACAATTCTCATTTCTCTTTCATTTCTCATTTATTTATTTTGAATATCTAAGTTGTGCCTTCACTGCCCTTCCTGGTTTGATACCTTGAAAATTTGACAGATCTTTTGATATGTATCCAATTCATTGTAAATTTGTAAAGCTCAGTAGCTATCCTCAATGGCAACTCCCTTGTGGAGGGCAACTTCACTAATAAGTTTTTGGTTCCTACTTTTGGCCGGGTCCTTATTCATTCCTACAAATTACTTGATTCATCAAAGGTAAAAACTTCACCAAAAGCTTTATCAAATGTCTTTTGGAAGTCTAAAGATGCAGCATCATAGGACTTTTTGAGATGCCAGTTGCTCAAGGGAGTTGGTTCAGTAAGACCTTTCCCTTTCAAATTCATGTTGACTGCTGGTTATCAGATTATTGCAGTCGTGGTTTATTATTTATTGTACATTGCTGAACACAGAACTGAAGTAAGGCAGTAGGTTTGGATATGACACTCCTTTGTATACAGGCCACCATGTTTCTTGATTCCAATCTACCAGTTCCTTCCTAGTGGTTAATGACTTCTCTACCATAATTATCTGCAGTATTTCACAAATCTTCTCCCTAGTTCCTCTTAGTCCTCTAGCAATAAACATAATTTATCCTGGAGATTTGTCTATTTCACAATAAAAAAATTCTGGTACAGGCCTAAAATTACTGTTTTCCTACAGATGGGCTCCAAAATATTTGAAAAAATTGCTGGTCTGTCTGAAAACTGTTAAAGGATCTCTAATGGGCAGCAGTTCAATAGATCTGCAAAGAGGTTTTCTTGATTACTGGTGGTTGGGTGTGGGGCGGGGAGGTGGTAGGTGGTGTGGTGTACAGCATGGGCTCCTCACAAGCTTGCATTATTCAATCCAGACAAATCTTGCTTAGAGCCTCTCAGTGGTGACAACTTATAGAAACAGGATAGCACAGTGCATGAATGGTGTTTCAGCAATAATCTGCCCAGTCTTACCTTCCTTTAAGATACTGTGTCCGTGTCAGATGAGCTCTGAAGGAGGACTGGATTAAAGAGATGGCCTCATCTCTCTCATCCCACGTCAAGATTTGGTTTTGAATAGTGTTGTGAGGAACTCGAGGACTCTGAAATCAAGATGTAATGCAAAATAGACAATGTAGCTCACAGTTGGATGAAATGCATAATTAAGAAGCCTTTGGCACAATTGGTTTATGCTCAACATCATCTTCCCCTCAACTCCCCACCCACCCCCCACCTGTATTTTATTTAACAACATTTCCACTGTCTCCTTTCAACCTCGTGATCATCCAGACTTTCCTTAAGTGTATCAGAGGCATCTGTCTCAACCTATCTGGATGCATCATAGTTTGGTATGGCAACTGTGCCCAACTCTGCCCAAGACTACAAGAAATTGCATGGAGTTCTGGACATAGCTCAGTCCATCATGAAAAACAGCCTCCCCTCCAAGGACTCTGTCCACACTTCCCACTACCTCAAGAAAGCAGCCAACATAATCAAACACCCCTTCCTTCTTCCCCCTTCCGTTGGGCAGAAGATATAAAAGCTTGAAAACACGCACCATCAGGCTCAAGAACAGCTTCTGTCCTGCTCTTACAAGACTCTTGAATGGACCTCTTGTACAATAAAGATGAACTCTTGATTCGCAATTTACCTCGTTGTGGCCCTTATTGTCTACCTGCACTGCACATTCTCTGTGACTAACTGTAACACTATATTCTGCATTCTATTATTGCTTTTCCCTTTGTATTATCTTGATATAGTTATATTTTGAAATGATCTGTATGGATGGCGAGCAAAACAAAGTTTTTTTTACTGTATCTCACTAAACGTGACAGTAATAAATCAATTACCAATCTTTCCATGTGGCAGCAAGGTTCACATTCTCATCCACTTGCTTGGTAAAATCATTTCCCCTGTTCATTATATGATTTATTAGTAACTTAGCATCATAATGATGGTCCTTATCAAGTAGGAACATCTTTTCCACATCCAATTCTTAGGGTAAGACAATCAGGAAATTCATGCCTTTTAGTCCTGAAATATTACCTATTCCTACATGCAAGTCCCTGCTTTGCTATGTTGAAATCAATCACACCTTAAATTAATTCCACATCGGAACTTGCAAATTGTATTGAGATTAATTGTAACATGACATTCAGCAATACTTCTTTAGACTTGATATTAATGATATCTGTAAAAATGATAATATAAACAGAAATACTGGAAAACATTCAACTGATCAGACAGCATCTGTCAAAAAGAGTTAACAATTCATGGCAATAACCATTCATCAGAACAAGTCATTGATATTCTGATGACATGTCACTGACTTGTAATGTTAGCTCTGTTACTCTTTTCAAGGATGCTGCTTGATCTGATCAGTATTTTGGGCAGTCTTTGCTTATATTTCAAATTTCTAGCTTCAATGATATTTTACTTTTGTAACAATGGTTGTGGTAACATTCTTCTCACTTTAATGAGTCTGGTTAAGATAACAAGTTTGTGGAAATTCTCAAGTGGTGTTAAATACCTCGTATTGCCAAGGGGATGCTCCAGGCATCTGTTTAAGATTTACAGAGTGCAGGCCCTTGAATGTCTGCCGTGCTAAATGCCCTCGTGCACATGCTTGAATCATATTAATTGCCTAAAAACAACCAGAAGGATTGGGTGTTAAGATCCAAAAAGCTTCAGGTTCACTTCAAAGTAGAACTTACAAAACTTCCGCCCCAGCTGCTGTTAATTGTAAATGAACTTCTTTAATCTCAGATGTTGCATTTTTTTAAGAAGAAAAGTTTGTTTGTTAAGGTATTAATGCTTGGAAATGAAACATTTTCACTTCTGATGACCACTGTTGGTTTTATTCTTGCATCACAAGTAAATTTCAGATCAACTACAGAGTAAATTTTTGTATTCTGTCCCAGTATCTCACAACCTTACAAACTATGAATAGTTTAACTTATTGAGAGTGCAAACCTTACGTCCATTTCTTCAAAAGTGGTGGGCTACAGAGGCAGCCACTGAGCCCCTAAAACTTGTTCTAACGTTTAGTTGATTTGTACCTTAACTCCATCCATCCGCCTTGGTTCACTAACCAACAATAACATCCCATAGCGGGAACAGATCAGCACTGCTATGCATTTAACATTGCTTCCAGGCAAGATAAAAATCACCTTAATTTGTGGTTTAAGTCAACTTTGAAAAGATTCAAGTAAGTTTGGAGCAAAAATCAAACTGCTGGAGGAATTCAGCAGGTCAGGCAGTGGGTTGGATTAGCTTTAGAGGCAAAAAAGTCTGCCTTTACCCAGTACAGAGTAAATTTGACATCAGTAGTTTGAGTAACTTACCACTTAGGCTATGTTTTAAAAAGTGACCATAATATGATTATGTTCATGACAATCAGGAGTAATAAATCTTTCCCAGACTAATTATTTTGTGTAATTTCTTTACAAGAATTCACAACAATGCACATCCTACTTTATATTCGGCATAATCATTTCATTTTCTTGTCTTCCCAACACTAACATCAGGTATAGTCAAAAGTACAAGCATCCTACTCTGAATTAATTTCTAACAGTTAAGGAACAATGACATGGGACAGCTTCTGCTTGGTCACGACTTGTTGGTAACATGGCTTAGATCAGGAGCTCAACAGGGTGTGTATGGGGACAAGGAAGCAACTGGGT